>JASCZW010017067.1:0-17640 GCA_034211315.2 Aedes japonicus | reverse complement strand
GGATCAACAACGTAACGGGCAACGTAACGGGGGGGGGGTAACGTAACGTGGGGGTAGGGGGGGGGGGGGGGGGGGGGGTAAACGTGGGGGGGAACTTAATTTGGAAAATGTACAACGACTATTCCTCTTCATTTCTTATTTTCATGTCGGGTTTTATTGATTACGTGCATTCGTGCTTCCAAATTCCATCAAATTCACGATTTGAGGCGGTTTCCACCTCCAGGGGCAGATTTCTGTAGTTAGCCTC
Organism: Aedes japonicus; assembly: GCA_034211315.2. NCBI lineage: Eukaryota > Metazoa > Arthropoda > Insecta > Diptera > Culicidae > Aedes > Aedes japonicus. Next base: position 17,393 of record JASCZW010017067.1, on the reverse strand, counting down.
AGAACTTGTATCGGGAGCAGTTGTATGCAAGTTGGAGGATAAGACTTTTCTCAGTTCAATTCCCAAACCAATATACAGGTTTGATATGTGGAAGCTTAATGAACATTTTGACATCAAAACACCATTGATACACCAAGGTTGTATGAATGAGGTGAAGAAAAAGTTGGTGGATAAGACTTTTCTCATTCAAATCTTCAAACCAAAGTGCAAATTTCATGAAATTTGAATTTTCACAATTTTGTGAATATTTTTAATAAATATGATCCGTATTTCAAAATATGTACACAAGTCTCTCCATTAGAGCTTTGGCTATCAATGTTTAAGCATAGTTAACATGTTCCTTCGTTAGAAATCTAAGCCTCGGTGATTTACTATGGCTAGGTATGCTAAATTTGATTAATTGGGCTTTCAAAATTAATTTGGAAAATGTAGAAGGACTTTTTCTCTTCATTTCTTATTTTCATGTTGGGTTTTTATTGATTACGTGCATTCGTGCTTACAAATTTCATCAAATTCACGATTTGAGGCGATTTCCACCCCCCGGGGCAGATTTCTGAAGTTAGCCTCAGAACTTGTATCGGGAGCAGTTGTATGCAAGTTGGAGGAGATTGGAGAAGACTTTTCTCAGTTCAATTACCAAACCAATGTACCGGTTTGATATGTGGAAGCTTAATGAACATTTTGACATCAAAACATCATAGATACACCAAGGTTTTCTCGAGATGTTCACAAAATAAGGTTTCTTCTGATTTTTTTTTGCGAAAGTACCAAATAAGGTGAAGAAAAAGTTGGAGGATAAGACTTTTCTCATTCAAATTTTCAAACCAAAGTACAAATTTGATGTGCAGGAGCTTAACGAACAATTTGATAGCAAAACAACATTGAAACCTTCAGAATTCTCAAGTTATTCACAAAATATGAAATCATCAGGTTTTTTTTTCATATTGCATACAAGCGTTTGAGGGATGACTATAGAAATGATAGAAAGTTGGAGGATCAGACTTTTCTCATCCTAGTTTTCAAACCAGTGTGCAGATTTGATGAACGGGAGCTAAAATTTGATGAAATTTTTATTTTGACAATTTTGTGAATATTTTTAGTAAATATGATCCGTTTTTCAAAATATGTACACAAATCTCTCCATTAGAGCTTTGGCTATCAATGTTTAAGCTTTGTTTACTTGTTCCTTCGTTAGAAATCTAAGCCTCGGTGATTTACTAAGGCTACCTAACAAACATCGGTGTTGAATTAGAGCTTGTTAAAAGTGAATTTGGAGAAGCTGTTCAGCTGTTTCTTCTAGAATAGCTGCATAGCTTCTCCAGATTTGCTTGAACAAGCTCTTATTCAACACCGATGATTGTTGGGTAGGTATACTAAATTTGATTAATTGGGCTGTCAAAATTAATTTGGAAAATGTAGAAGGACTATTCCTCTTCATTTCTTATTTTCATGTCGGGTTTTTATTGATTACGTGCATTTGTGCTTCCAAATTCCATCAAATTCACGATTTGAGGCGGTTTCCACCTCCAGGGGCAGATTTCTGTAGTTAGCCTCAGAACTTGTATCGGGAGCAGTTGTATGCAAGTTGGAGGATAAGACTTTTCTCAGTTCAATTCCCAAACCAATATACAGGTTTGATATGTGGAAGCTTAATGAACATTTTGACATCAAAACACCATTGATACACCAAGGTTGTATGAATGAGGTGAAGAAAAAGTTGGAGGATAAGACTTTTCTCATTCAAATTTTCAAACCAAAGTGCAAATTTGATGATATTTGAATTTTCACAATTTTGTGAATATTTTTAGTAAATATGATCCGTATTTCAAAATATGTACACAAGTCTCTCCATTAGAGCTTTGGCTATCAATGTTTAAGCATAGTTAACTTGTTCCTTCGTTAGAAATCTAAGCCTCGGTGATTTACGAAGGCTAGGTATGCTAAATTTAATTAATTGGGCTGTCAAAATTAATTTGGAAAATGTAGAAGGACTTTTTCTCTTCATTTCTTATTTTCATGTCGGGTTTTTATTGATTACGTGCATTCGTGCTTACAAATTTCATCAAATTCACGATTTGAGGCGATTTCCACCCCCCGGGGCAGATTTCTGTAGTTAGCCTCAGAACTTGTATCGGGAGCAGTTGTATGCAAGTTGGAGGAGATTGGAGATGACTTTTCTCAGTTCAATTACCAAACCAATGTACCGGTTTGATATGTGGAAGCTTAATGAACATTTTGACATCAAAACATCATTGATACACCAAGGTTTTCTCGAGATGTTCACAAAATAAGGTTTCTTCTGATTTTTTTGCGAAAGCACCAAATGAGGTGAACAAAAAGTTGGAGGATAAGACTTTTCTCATTTCAATTTTCAAACCAAAGTGCAAATTTGATGTGCAGGAGCTTAACGTACAATTTGATATCAAAACATCATTGATACCTTCAGTAGTTCTCAAGTTATTCACAAAATATGAATTCATCAGGTTTTTTTTTCCATATTGCATACAAGCGTTTAGGGGATAACTACAGAAATGATAAAAAGTTGGAGGATCAGACTTTTCTCATCCTAGTTTTCAAACCAGTGTGCAGATTTGATGAACGGGAGCTAAAATTTGATAAAATTTGTATTTTGACAATTTTCTGAATATTTTTAGTAAATATGATCCGTTTTTCAAAATATGTACACAAATCTCTCCATTAGAGCTTTGGCTATCAATGTTTAAGCTTAGTTTACTTGTTCCTTCGTTAGAAATCTAAGCCTCGGTGATTTACTAAGGCTAGGTATGCTAAATTTGATTAATTGGGCTGTCAAAATTAATTTGGAAAATGTAGAAGGACTATTCCTCTTCATTTCTTATTTTCATGTCGGGTTTTTATTGATTACGTACATTCGTGCTTACAAATTCCATCAAATTCACGATTTGAGGCAGTTTCCACCTCCAGGGGCAGATTTCTGTAGTTAGCCTCAGAACTTGTATCGGGAGCAGTTGTATGCAAGTTGGAGGATAAGACTTTTCTCAGTTCAATTCCCAAACCAATGTACAGGTTTGATATGTGGAAGCTTAATGAACATTTTGACATCAAAACACCACTGATACACCAAGGATTTCTTGAGATGTTCACAAAATAAGGTTTCTTCTGATTTTTTTGCGAAAGCACCATATGAGGTGAAGAAAAGAGGATAAGACTTTTCTTCATTAGAGCTTTGGCTATCAATGTTTAAGCTTAGTTAACTTGTTCCTTCGTTAGAAATCTAAGCCTCGGTGATTTACTAAGGCTAGGTATGCTATATTTGATTAATTGGGCTGTCAAAATTAATTTGGAAAATGTAGAAGGACTTTTTCTCTTCATTTCTTATTTTCATGTCGGGTTTTTATTGATTTCGTGCATTCATGCTTACAAATTTCATCAAATTCACGATTTGAGGCGATTTCCACCCCCCGGGGCAGATTTCTGTAGTTAGCCTCAGAACTTGTATCGGGAGCAGTTGTATGCAAGTTGGAGGAGATTGGAGATGACTTTTCTCAGTTCAATTACCAAACCAATGTACCGGTTTGATATGTGGAAGCTTAATGAACATTTTGACATCAAAACATCATTGATACACCAAGGTTTTCTCAAGATGTTCACAAAATAAGGTTTCTTCTGATTTTTTTGCGAAAGCACCAAATGAGGTGAACAAAAAGTTGGAGGATAAGACTTTTCTCATTCAAATTTTCAAACCAAAGTGCAAATTTGATGTGCAGGAGCTTAACGAACAATTTGATATCAAAACATCATTGATACCTTCAGTAATTCTCAAGTTATTCACAAAATATGAATTCATCAGGTTTTTTTTCCATATTGCATACAAGTATTTGGGGGATAACTATAGAAATGATAGAAAGTTGGAGGATCAGACTTTTCTCATCCTAGTTTTCAAACCAGTGTGCAGATTTGATGAACGGGAGCTTAAATTTGATGAAATTGGTATTTTGACAATTTTGTGAATATTTTTAGTAAATATGATCCGTTTTTCAAAATATGTACACAAATCTCTCCATTAGAGCTTTGGCTATCAATGTTTAAGCTAAGTTTACTTGTTCCTTCGTTAGAAATCTAAGCCTCGGTGATTTACTAAGGCTAGGTATGCTAAATTTGATTAATTGGGCTGTCAAAATTAATTTGGAAAATGTACAACGACTATTCCTCTTCATTTCTTATTTTCATGTCGGGTTTTTATTGATTACGTGCATTCGTGCTTCCAAATTCCATCAAATTCACGATTTGAGGCGGTTTCCACCTCCAGGGGCAGATTTCTGTAGTTAGCCTCAGAACTTGTATCGGGAGCAGTTGTATGCAAGTTGGAGGATAAGACTTTTCTCAGTTCAATTCCCAAACCAATATACAGGTTTGATATGTGGAAGCTTAATGAACATTTTGACATCAAAACACCATTGATACACCAAGGTTGTATGAATGAGGTGAAGAAAAAGTTGGAGGATAAGACTTTTCTCATTCAAATTTTCAAACCAAAGTGCAAATTTCATGAAATTTGAATTTTCACAATTTTGTGAATATTTTTAGTAAATATGATCCGTATTTCAAAATATGTACACAAGTCTCTCCATTAGAGCTTTGGCTATCAATGTTTAAGCATAGTTAACTTGTTCCTTCGTTAGAAATCTAAGCCTCGGTGATTTACTAAGGCTAGGTATGCTAAATTTGATTAATTGGGCTGTCAAAATTAATTTGGAAAATGTAGAAGGACTTTTTCTCTTCATTTCTTATTTTCATGTCGGGTTTTTATTGATTACGTGCATTCGTGCTTACAAATTTCATCAAATTCACGATTTGAGGCGATTTCCACCCCCCGGGGCAGATTTCTGTAGTTAGCCTCAGAATTTGTATCGGGAGCAGTTGTATGCAAGTTGGAGGAGATTGGAGATGACTTTTCTCAGTTCAATTACCAATCCAATGTACAGGTTTGATATGTGGAAGCTTAATGAACATTTTGACATCAAAACATCATTGATACACCAAGGTTTTCTCAAGATGTTCACAAAATAAGGTTTCTTCTGATATTTTTGCGAAAGCACCAAATGAGGTGAACAAAAAGTTGGAGGATAAGACTTTTCTCATTCAAATTTTCAAACCTAAGTGCAAATTTGATGTGCAGGAGCTAAACGAACAATTTGATATCAAAACATCATTGATACCTTCAGTAATTCTCAAGTTATTCACAAAATATGAATTCATCAGGTTTTTTTCCATATTGCATACAAGTATTTGGGGGATAACTATAGAAATGATAGAAAGTTGGAGGATCAGACTTTTCTCATCCTAGTTTTCAAACCAGTGTGCAGATTTGATGAACGGGAGCTAAAATTTGATAAAATTTGTATTTTGACAATTTTCTGAATATTTTTAGTAAATATGATCCGTATTTCAAAATATGTACACAAGTCTCTCCATTAGAGCTTTGGCTATCAATGTTTAAGCATAGTTAACTTGTTCCTTCGTTAGAAATCTAGGCCTCGGTGATTTACTAAGGCTAGGTATGCTAAATTTGATTAATTGGGCTGTCAAAATTAATTTGGAAAATGTAGAAGGACTTTTTCTCTTCATTTCTTATTTTCATGTCGGGTTTTTATTGATTACGTGCATTCGTGCTTACAAATTTCATCAAATTCACGATTTGAGGCGATTTCCACCCCCCGGGGCAGATTTCTGTAGTTAGCCTCAGAATTTGTATCGGGAGCAGTTGTATGCAAGTTGGAGGAGATTGGAGATGACTTTTCTCAGTTCAATTACCAATCCAATGTACAGGTTTGATATGTGGAAGCTTAATGAACATTTTGACATCAAAACATCATTGATACACCAAGGTTTTCTCGAGATGTTCACAAAATAAGGTTTCTTCTGATTTTTTTGCGAAAGCACCAAATGAGGTGAACAAAAAGTTGGAGGATAAGACTTTTCTCATTTCAATTTTCAAACCAAAGTGCAAATTTGATGTGCAGGAGCTTAACGTACAATTTGATATCAAAACATCATTGATACCTTCAGTAGTTCTCAATTTATTCACAAAATATGAATTCATCAGGTTTTTTTTTTCCATATTGCATACAAGCGTTTAGGGGATAACTACAGAAATGATAAAAAGTTGGAGGATCAGACTTTTCTCATCCTAGTTTTCAAACCAGTGTGCAGATTTGATGAACGGGAGCTAAAATTTGATAAAATTTGTATTTTGACAATTTTCTGAATATTTTTAGTAAATATGATCCGTTTTTCAAAATATGTACACAAATCTCTCCATTAGAGCTTTGGCTATCAATGTTTAAGCTTAGTTTACTTGTTCCTTCGTTAGAAATCTAAGCCTCGGTGATTTACTAAGGCTAGGTATGCTATATTTGATTAATTGGGCTGTCAAAATTAATTTGGAAAATGTAGAAGGACTTTTTCTCTTCATTTCTTATTTTCATGTCGGGTTTTTATTGATTTCGTGCATTCATGCTTACAAATTTCATCAAATTCACGATTTGAGGCGATTTCCACCCCCCGGGGCAGATTTCTGTAGTTAGCCTCAGAACTTGTATCGGGAGCAGTTGTATGCAAGTTGGAGGAGATTGGAGATGACTTTTCTCAGTTCAATTACCAAACCAATGTACCGGTTTGATATGTGGAAGCTTAATGAACATTTTGACATCAAAACATCATTGATACACCAAGGTTTTCTCAAGATGTTCACAAAATAAGGTTTCTTCTGATTTTTTTGCGAAAGCACCAAATGAGGTGAACAAAAAGTTGGAGGATAAGACTTTTCTCATTCAAATTTTCAAACCAAAGTGCAAATTTGATGTGCAGGAGCTTAACGAACAATTTGATATCAAAACATCATTGATACCTTCAGTAATTCTCAAGTTATTCACAAAATATGAATTCATCAGGTTTTTTTTCCATATTGCATACAAGTATTTGGGGGATAACTATAGAAATGATAGAAAGTTGGAGGATCAGACTTTTCTCATCCTAGTTTTCAAACCAGTGTGCAGATTTGATGAACAGGAGCTTAAATTTGATGAAATTGGTATTTTGACAATTTTGTGAATATTTTTAGTAAATATGATCCGTTTTTCAAAATATGTACACAAATCTCTCCATTAGAGCTTTGGCTATCAATGTTTAAGCTAAGTTTACTTGTTCCTTCGTTAGAAATCTAAGCCTCGGTGATTTACTAAGGCTAGGTATGCTAAATTTGATTAATTGGGCTGTCAAAATTAATTTGGAAAATGTACAACGACTATTCCTCTTCATTTCTTATTTTCATGTCGGGTTTTTATTGATTACGTGCATTCGTGCTTCCAAATTCCATCAAATTCACGATTTGAGGCGGTTTCCACCTCCAGGGGCAGATTTCTGTAGTTAGCCTCAGAACTTGTATCGGGAGCAGTTGTATGCAAGTTGGAGGATAAGACTTTTCTCAGTTCAATTCCCAAACCAATATACAGGTTTGATATGTGGAAGCTTAATGAACATTTTGACATCAAAACACCATTGATACACCAAGGTTGTATGAATGAGGTGAAGAAAAAGTTGGAGGATAAGACTTTTCTCATTCAAATTTTCAAACCAAAGTGCAAATTTCATGAAATTTGAATTTTCACAATTTTGTGAATATTTTTAGTAAATATGATCCGTATTTCAAAATATGTACACAAGTCTCTCCATTAGAGCTTTGGCTATCAATGTTTAAGCATAGTTAACTTGTTCCTTCGTTAGAAATCTAAGCCTCGGTGATTTACTAAGGCTAGGTATGCTAAATTTGATTAATTGGGCTGTCAAAATTAATTTGGAAAATGTAGAAGGACTTTTTCTCTTCATTTCTTATTTTCATGTCGGGTTTTTATTGATTACGTGCATTCGTGCTTACAAATTTCATCAAATTCACGATTTGAGGCGATTTCCACCCCCCGGGGCAGATTTCTGTAGTTAGCCTCAGAATTTGTATCGGGAGCAGTTGTATGCAAGTTGGAGGAGATTGGAGATGACTTTTCTCAGTTCAATTACCAATCCAATGTACAGGTTTGATATGTGGAAGCTTAATGAACATTTTGACATCAAAACATCATTGATACACCAAGGTTTTCTCAAGATGTTCACAAAATAAGGTTTCTTCTGATATTTTTGCGAAAGCACCAAATGAGGTGAACAAAAAGTTGGAGGATAAGACTTTTCTCATTCAAATTTTCAAACCTAAGTGCAAATTTGATGTGCAGGAGCTAAACGAACAATTTGATATCAAAACATCATTGATACCTTCAGTAATTCTCAAGTTATTCACAAAATATGAATTCATCAGGTTTTTTTCCATATTGCATACAAGTATTTGGGGGATAACTATAGAAATGATAGAAAGTTGGAGGATCAGACTTTTCTCATCCTAGTTTTCAAACCAGTGTGCAGATTTGATGAACGGGAGCTAAAATTTGATGAAATTGGTATTTTGACAATTTTGTGAATATTTTTAGTAAATATGATCCGTTTTTCAAAATATGTACACAAATCTCTCCATTAGAGCTTTGGCTATCAATGTTTAAGCTAAGTTTACTTGTTCCTTCGTTAGAAATCTAAGCCTCGGTGATCTACTAAGGCTAGGTATGCTAAATTTGATTAATTGGGCTGTCAAAATTAATTTGGAAAATGTACAACGACTATTCCTCTTCATTTCTTATTTTCATGTCGGGTTTTTATTGATTACGTGCATTCGTGCTTCCAAATTCCATCAAATTCACGATTTGAGGCGGTTTCCACCTCCAGGGGCAGATTTCTGTAGTTAGCCTCAGAACTTGTATCGGGAGCAGTTGTATGCAAGTTGGAGGATAAGACTTTTCTCAGTTCAATTCCCAAACCAATATACAGGTTTGATATGTGGAAGCTTAATGAACATTTTGACATCAAAACACCATTGATACACCAAGGTTGTATGAATGAGGTGAAGAAAAAGTTGGTGGATAAGACTTTTCTCATTCAAATCTTCAAACCAAAGTGCAAATTTCATGAAATTTGAATTTTCACAATTTTGTGAATATTTTTAATAAATATGATCCGTATTTCAAAATATGTACACAAGTCTCTCCATTAGAGCTTTGGCTATCAATGTTTAAGCATAGTTAACTTGTTCCTTCGTTAAAAATCTAAGCCTCGGTGATTTACTAAGGCTAGGTATGCTAAATTTGATTAATTGGGCTGTCAAAATTAATTTGGAAAATGTAGAAGGACTTTTTCTCTTCATTTCTTATTTTCATGTTGGGTTTTTATTGATTACGTGCATTCGTGCTTACAAATTTCATCAAATTCACGATTTGAGGCGATTTCCACCCCCCGGGGCAGATTTCTGTAGTTAGCCTCAGAACTTGTATCGGGAGCAGTTGTATGCAAGTTGGAGGAGATTGGAGAAGACTTTTCTCAGTTCAATTACCAAACCAATGTACCGGTTTGATATGTGGAAGCTTAATGAACATTTTGACATCAAAACATCATTGATACACCAAGGTTTTCTCGAGATGTTCACAAAATAAGGTTTCTTCTGATTTTTTTGCGAAAGCACCAAATGAGGTGAAGAAAAAGTTGGAGGATAAGACTTTTCTCATTCAAATTTTCAAACCAAAGTGCAAATTTGATGTGCAGGAGCTTAACGTACAATTTGATATCAAAAGATCATTGATACCTTCAGTAGTTCTCAAGTTATTCACAAAATATGAATTCATCAGGTTTTTTTTCCATATTGCATACAAGCGTTTGGGGGATAACTACAGAAATGATAGAAAGTTGGAGGATCAGACTTTTCTCATCCTAATTTTCAAACCAGTGTGCAGATTTGATGAACGGGAGCTAAAATTTGATGAAATTTGAATTTTCACAATTTTGTGAATATTTTTAGTAAATATGATCCGTTTTTCAAAATATGTACACAAATCTCTCCATTAGAGCTTTGGCTATCAATGTTTAAGCTAAGTTTACTTGTTCCTTCGTTAAAAATCTAAGCCTCAGTGATTTACGAAGGCTAGGTATGCTAAATTTGATTAATTGGGCTGTCAAAATTAATTTGGAAAATGTAGAAGGACTTTTTCTCTTCATTTCTTATTTCCATGTCGGGTTTTTATTGATTACGTGCATTCGTGCTTACAAATTTCATCAAATTCATGATTTGAGGCGATTTCCACCCCCCGGGGCAGATTTCTGTAGTTAGCCCCAGAACTTGTATCGGGAGCAGTTGTATGCAAGTTGGAGGATAAGACTTTTCTCAGTTCAATTACCAAACCAATGTACAGGTTTGATATGTGGAAGCTTAATGAACATTTTGACATCAAAACATCATTGATACACCAAGGTTTTCTCGAGATGTTCACAAAATAAGGTTTCTTCTGATTTTTTTGCGAAAGCACCAAATGAGGTGAAGAAAAAGTTGGAGGATAAGACTTTTCTCCATTAGAGCTTTGGCTATCAATGTTTAAGCTTAGTTAACTTGTTCCTTCGTTAGAAATCTAAACCTCGGTGATTTACTAAGGCTAGGTATGCTAAATTTGATTAATTGGGCTGTCAAAATTAATTTGGAAAATGTAGAAGGACGTTTTCTCTTCATTTCTTATTTTCATGTCGGGTTTTTATTGATAACGTGCATTCGTGCTTACAAATTTCATCAAATTCACGATTTGAGGCGATTTCCACCCCCCGGGGCAGATTTCTGTAGTTAGCCTCAGAACTTGTATCGGGAGCAGTTGTATGCAAGTTGGAGGAGATTGGAGATGTCTTTTCTCAGTTCAATTACCAAACCAATGTACCGGTTTGATATGTGGAAGCTTAATGAACATTTTGACATCAAAACATCATTGATACACCAAGGTTTTCTCGAGATGTTCACAAAATAAGGTTTCTTCTGATTTTTTTGCGAAAGCACCAAATGAGGTGAACAAAAAGTTGGAGGATAAGACTTTTCTCATTTAAATTTTCAAACCAAAGTGCAAATTTGATGTGCAGGAGCTTAACGTACAATTTGATATCAAAACATCATTGATACCTTCAGTAATTCTCAAGTTATTCACAAAATATGAATTCATAAGGTATTTTTTCCATATTGCATACAAGCGTTTAGGGGATAACTATAGAAATGATAGAAAGTTGGAGGATCAGACTTTTCTCATCCTAGTTTTCAAACCAGTGTGCAGATTTGATGAACGGGAGCTAAAATTTGATGAAATTTGTATTTTCACAATTTTGTGAATATTTTTAGTAAATATGATCCGTTTTTCAAAATATGTACACAAATCTCTCCATTAGAGCTTTGGCTATCAATTTTTAAGCTTAGTTTACTTGTTCCTTCGTTAGAAATCTAAGCCTCGGTGATTTACTAAGGCTAGGTATGCTAAATTTGATTAATTGGGCTGTCAAAATTAATTTGGAAAATGTAGAAGGACTATTCCTCTTCATTTCTTATTTTCATGTCGGGTTTTTATTGATTACGTGCATTCGTGCTTACAAATTCCATCAAATTCACGATTTGAGGCAGTTTCCACCTCCAGGGGCAGATTTCTGTAGTAAGCCTTAGAACTTGTATCGGGAGCAGTTGTATGCAAGTTGGAGGATAAGACTTTTCTCAGTTCAATTCCCAAACCAATGTACAGGTTTGATATGTGGAAGCTTAATCAACATTTTGACATCAAAACACCACTGATACACCAAGGTTTTCTTGAGATGTTCACAAAATAAGGTTTCTTCTGATTTTTTGCGAAAGCACCATATGAGGTGAAGAAAAGAGGATAAGACTTTTCTCCATTAGAGCTTTGGCTATCAATGTTTAAGCTAAGTTAATTTGTTCCTTCGTTAGAAATCTAAGCCTCGGTGATTTACTAAGGCTAGGTATGCTAAATTTGATTAATTGGGCTGTCAAAATTAATTTGGAAAATGTAGAAGGACTTTTTCTCTTCATTTCTTATTTTCATGTCGGGTTTTTATTGATTACGTGCATTCGTGCTTACAAATTTCATCAAATTCACGATTTGAGGCGATTTCCACCCCCCGGGGCAGATTTCTGTAGTTAGCCTCAGAATTTGTATCGGGGCAGATTTCTGTGATTAGCCTCAGAACTTGTATCGGGAGCAGTTGTATGCAAGTTGGAGGATAAGACTTTTCTGAGTTCAATTACCAAACCAATGTACAGGTTTGATATGTGGAAGCTTAATGAACATTTTGAGCATGAGCATGAGCATGAGCATGATTGATCGCCCGAGGTTGCTACTCCGTTATTTCCAGATCAGCTGTTATTACACAGAGAACCAAAAGATGATGCTTGGGACTAGCATACATCTTCAATGCGTAAAAACTGGTGATCTTAAACTAAGGCAATACCGGCGCCGGCCTCGCCCGAATGCAGGTCAAATACGGAATGGGTAGGAATATGTTGACGTGATACTCGCTTTGTGGGAAGCCGAGAACACCTCTGCACTTCCACGAGAAATCACTGGGATGTTGGAAAAAATGGTTGGGTTGCAGCCGGATCCGTTTTGGTAAACGGTGTGCTGAATTCAACTGACGTCGGCAGCGAATATGATATTTAACTATGTTCCCGATTTATTCTCTGTACAGAGATGCACATTAAAGCTATTCAAATTTCGGCACCGATTTAAACCAACAGTAATGATGCTGTTGGGGCCACTCACAAGAGTGGGTGGTTTATTTCAATGGAATACAAGAAAACGTTAAGAACATCGAGTTTGAGGACCGATTTAAACCAACAGTAGGGATGCTGTTGGGGCCACTCACAAGTGTGGGTGGTTTATTTCAGCAGAATACAAAAGTATTTTAGAACACCGAGTTTGAGGACCGATTTAAACGAACAGTAGGGATGTTGTTGGGACCACTCACAAGTGTGGGTGGTTGATTTCAATGGAATACAAGAATTCATAAAGAACATCGAGTTTGAGAACCGATTTAAACCAACAGTAGGGATGCTGTTGGGGCCACTCACAAGTGTGGGTGGTTTATTTCAGCAGAATACAAAAGTATTTTAGAACACCGAGTTTGAAGACCGATTTAAACCAACAGTAGGGATGCTGTTGGGACCACTCACAAGCGTGGGTGGTTGATTTCAATGGAATACAAGAATACATTAAGAACATCGAGTTTGAGAACCGATTTAAACCAACAGTAGGGATGCTGTTGGGGCCACTCACAAGTGTGGGTGGTTAATTTCAGCAGACTACAAAAGTATTTTAAATCACCGAGTTTGAGGACCGATTTAAACCAACAGTAGGGATGCTGTTGGGGCCACTCACAAGTGTGGGTGGTTAATTTTAGCAGAACACAAAAGTATTTTAAAACACCGAGTTTGAAGACCGATTTAAACCAACAGTAGGGATGCTGTTGGGACCACTCACCAAGTGTGGGTGATTTATTTCAATGGAATACAAGTATACGTTAAGATCGAGTTGGAGGACCGATATAAACCACCATTATGGATGTTGTTGGGGTTACTCACAAGTGTGGGTGGTTTATTTCAGCAGAATACAATAGTATTTTTAAAACACTGAGTTTGATGACCGATTTAAACCAACAGTAAGGATGCTGTTGGGGCCACTCACAAGCGTGGGTGGTTGATTTCAATGGAATACAAGAATACATTAAGAACATCGAGTTTGAGAACCGATTTAAACCAACAGTAGGGATGCTGTTGGGGCCACTCACAAGTGTGGGTGGTTAATTTCAGCAGACTACAAAAGTATTTTAAATCACCGAGTTTGAGGACCGATTTAAACCAACAGTAGGGATGCTGTTGGGGCCACTCACAAGTGTGGGTGGTTAATTTTAGCAGAACACAAAAGTATTTTAAAACACCGAGTTTGAAGACCGATTTAAACCAACAGTAGGGATGCTGTTGGGACCACTCACAAGTGTGGGTGATTTATTTCAATGGAATACAAGTATACGTTAAGATCGAGTTGGAGGACCGATATAAACCACCATTATGGATGTTGTTGGGGTTACTCACAAGTGTGGGTGGTTTATTTCAGCAGAATACAATAGTATTTTTAAAACACTGAGTTTGATGACCGATTTAAACCAACAGTAAGGATGCTGTTGGGGCCACTCACAAGTGTGGGTGGTTTATTTCAATAGACCACAGAAATACGTCAAAATTCTGAGTTTGAAGACCGATCTCTCATCCAGCCTTAACCTTGTCTGACACAATGCAGACCCCCATCCCCCTCTGGTATTGAACGTATGCATGCAATTTACGTAACATAACACAACACATGCAGCAACAAAACACATCTGAAATCCACTGGTCTGTCACTGAGAAACATAATGATCACTTAACATGTTTCAACATCCAAAAAGACATAAAAAAGCCGAAAAAAAACGTCAATACAATCAACAATTACAAAACCTCAATAAACAGATACCTGACTACTTTCGCGAATCAACAGACCACTCCTCAAGACATGTTCCGAAAATTCCTTCCTATGTCGCTCCAAAAAATAGCATCTTGAGCAATGTAAGTGTCCGGCCTGATGACCTCCGAAACAAATGAAACATTCAATCACAACATCTCCCAACAAAAACATCCAGACACAATCCTATACTACTTAGAGGCGGAATGGATATTATTCCTGGAATAGTAGATGAAGTTCAGAAGGAGAGACGAGCAAAACTCCTCGACCTCTCATATGTGACACATATAATGAAATGTTGTTAGGGATAGGGTTATCCCTGTTGAACAACGAACACAGATGATACGCAGTGCACAAGCATCCGGGATTTCCCGAAAAATAATATTAATAGAAACAAAGCTTCATGTGATCAGAAAACTATTTAATATTTGGAATAAAATGGGAAATAATAGGGAACATATTAAAAAAGAAAAGTATTAGAGTTGACATGACAATTGGACCATAAAAAATATAAAAATATAAAATAGGGTAGGTAACGACCCAAGCACCCCGAGACCCCACCCCAAGCACGGGGCCAACGCCAACCCACAACGCCCATCCCCCGCAGCATGGTGCTCCATCTAGTGAAGCACCACACTGCAAAAAACGAGCGATGCAGGCCAACGTCAACCCCGCGCCCGGAACAGGGCCTAGATGATAATAAAAGATCTTATTCTTAAAATAAAAATCAATCAAACCCCAACAAACATATGCACTACCTACAAGGCAAACAATGAAAATGATAAAAATGACAGTAGTCATTAGCAAACGTGAACTCGCCACCAACCAGGAATAACGCACACACCTCACAACGTGGGCTAGGGGAGTCAAAATCCACAAAAATACAAAAATGCGCAGCTGAAAATGAAAATATTACCAAACAGAGGAAACGTAAACGAATATATTTATAAATTATGCCTAGATCAACATGAAAGTCCTGAAATTTGTTTCAGAAAGCGAACGGTGCACAGGTTTGCGTGGGCAAAACGTCAAAATGCTCCACAGAGAACATGACAAATTAACAAGAGAAGGGGCATTAAATAGGGAATGATTGAGAGTAGTTGTTAAATTAAGGGTAAACCTTTCTTCGGGAAGAAATTGTTTCATATGCCTCTCTCCCTTTCCGACGCAAATCCCTGCACGGTCACTTCTTCAACTCACCACAAGGATTATATTATCGTCGAAGCCGAAAACTAGAAAACCCCACTAGCGCCAGTCGATTCCACTCATGTTTCGTATGTTTGCACTGTGGCGCATCAAGCTCGCTGTGCAGTGCATCTGATGTGCTACAAGCTCCCCACATGCAACACCCTGCCACCATATTGAAAATCAGTTAGATAGACCTGCGTGAGTGACCCTCTCCGGTTCCGAGCTGCAACGAGAATACATACAGATCGAACAGCAAAAACGAACGAAAGCAAAAAACCCAGAGTAGTAGAAGAGAAAGAGACAGACAGAAAAAAACACACAATCGCCGCTCGTCTGGATTTCTCCGCGTAAGCAGCGCCTCCGCTCCCATGAACCGTTCATGTTTGCCAATATTTCTTTGTACTAATGTATGTTTGAATGGAGCAATAATATTTAAAACACTATACTTAGCTGAATGTTTGATCCCGTATCCAATTGCAGAAATGTGAGCAAATCACAAAGCATAGGTTTTTTCACATTAGGTAGAACCTTATTTCTTTTTAAGTACTAACACATATATGGAAAATATGACTGACAAAATCTTTTTCACTGCGATCAGAACAATATATCTCTTTGTGTGTCGTATTTTTTTCCACAGAGACTCTTCGTTTTAAAACCATCAAGTTCAAAGCTAACGAATACATTCCATCCAAATTGGCTCCGATACAACCGCAAGCTAGCAACACAGGTAACGTTCAATACACTACCACTACAACGACACTAGCTTTTCTTGCGTTGTTGATTCTGCTGCCATGACAACCATGACGACGAGAACGGATGAAGAAAATTTTATTCGATGGAGGACACTTTTTCTCATTTTCACTACCTGGGCCCACATTTGAATGAGATTTTCGATGCTCAACACTGGCACCACACTCCGAGAAACACTTTACGACAAAATTGTAGGGTATAACGGGTGAAAACTAACAAAAAGATGCAAATACCACACGCACGAACTGGTTTGCAACCACTTGGATCAACAGCGCAGCCTACTCGGAAGCTTAATGAACATTTTGACATCAAAGCATCATTGATACACCAAGGTTTTCTCGAGATGTTCACAAAATAAGATTTCTTCTGATTTTTTTGCGAAAGCACCAATTGAAGTGAAGAAAAAGTTGGAGGATAAGACTTTTCTCATTCAAATTTTCAAACCATAGTACAAATTTGATGTGCAGGAGCTTAACGAACAATTTGATATCAAAACATCATTGATACCTTCAGTAATTCTCAAGTTATTCACAAAATATGAATTCATCAGGTTTTTTTTTTCCATATTGCATACAAGCGTTTGAGGGATAACTACAGAAATGATAGAAAGTTGGAGGATCAGACTTTTCTCATCCTAATTTTCAAACCAGTGTGCAGATTTGATGAACGGGAGCTAAAATTTGATGAAATTTGAATTTTCACAATTTTGTGAATATTTTTAGTAAATATGATCCGTTTTTCAAAATATGTACACAAATCTCTCCATTAGAGCTTTGGCTATCAATGTTTAAGCTTAGTTCACTTGTTCCTTCGTTAGAAATCTAAGCCTCGGTGATTTACTAAGGCTAGGTATGCTAAATTTGATTAATTGGGCTGTCAAAATTAATTTGGAAAATGTAGAAGGACTATTCCTCTTCATTTCTTATTTTCATGTCGGGTTTTTATTGATTACGTGCATTCGTGCTTACAAATTTCATCAAATTCACGATTTGAGGCGATTTCCCCAGGGCAGATATCTGTAGT
>JASCZW010017066.1:0-17647 GCA_034211315.2 Aedes japonicus | reverse complement strand
GGCTGAATATCGATGTGTGTACGGTAAAGTCGACGAACCTGCTCAACGTCCCTACGCTAAGTCCCATCGAGCATTGGACCAACCTGAAGCGTAAGATCTACTCCAACAATTTTGTTGTAGTTTGAGGAGTGGAATTGATAGATAAACGGAAGAAATAATTAAAACATGCCTACACGCATGTTTTCATCTTCCATGGCGATTGTTCTGGTTAACCGTTGGGATTACGGTAAGTGCGCAGCATTCTTTGAAGATAAAGAACTTAAATTCAATGTTCTTTTAAAGACATCAAAAGCAATTACCTGTTCAGTTTTTTGTCACCATTCCGAATGTTCTGTTTTTTAGCAACCTTGGGATCTCAAGCCATTGTAGATCAAACTCCTATAAAATTCTTAACTTTTGCCATGTTCCAGAACTGAACTTATAATTCTTCCCATAAAAATGTCCAAGCAAAACCAATCTATCGGTATTCTTTCCAAATGCAGTAGAGATGTTAATGTAAACAGTATAAATGTGCATAGCACAGGGAAAGCATTGGAGCAATAAGTTGGTTCGGCAAAAGATGTGTGGCCCCATGGGATTCCTCCCATTTTTTCTGAAAAAAACTTAGCTTCGGGACTTACAACTCCCTTTGTAATGCATCTGATGTTTCCCAACTTTCATTGACATCTGTATTGTTCCTTAACTGGAAAAGTTCTACTTGGTTCCATGTGGAATGCAAAAACTCTGATATACGGAATCATTCGCATTGCTATTGCCAGTCTCTGAACTTTCAAAACTTTTTGGAGCTTGACTCAGTGCTACGGCACTGTTTTTGTCAAATTATAAATAGAATCTCTCATGTTGAAAGGTACATGGATTCTTAAAAGGACGCTCGAAATTTCCTCGAGTTCGTTAACTATTCGCTGGTTGCAATGGACAATGGAAACCATGTTGAAGCTTTATATGCAGACTTCAGCAAGGTATTTGCATTGCAGGAATTTTTGTCAAAGGCTGGGCAGTTACTGCTCGCTGCTGACAAAACTGGTGTAGCTGCTGGAGAACCACATAGATGGGCTTGGGAGTAGGTTTAACATCTTCAATGTACAAGTTCACTAATGCATTCTATGTATAGATCAGTACCGGCGCCGGCCACGTCCTCACGGTCTTTGGGAAGGGGGGGGAGGATGATTAGTTTGACAATCGTTGGTTAGAGACCGTGTTTCCCTCTGCGTCTCCACAACTGTCAAGGGAAGGTAGTTTTTGTGTTAGTGAGGTAGGTCATCATGGATCATGGATTTACTGTGTTAAGTGATGCGATCAATGAAAGCACAATAGACTGCTCTTTTTATTTTAAATCTAGTGGTGATAAGAAGAGGCAAATGACAAATGACAAGGAAGGGAATGGGGCTGGGATTGAACTCCCAACCATCTGCTCAGTAAGCAGAACGGGTCACCACTGAGCTACCCAGCCACGTCAATTTGATCGCATTGCAGGGATTGTCGAAAAACACAGAGTAGTGCAAAATAATCAAGTGCTTCACTCAAGTTCAAGTGTGCGTCTCCTGTTTCAGAAGAGCGCACAAAACGAACGTGCGAGAGATTTCGTAGCAGCACGAGAGAAAGATAGCCGCACATGCACTTCTCTTTCAGAGACAAAGAGTAATGCACAGTGCTCTACTCTGTGCTTTACTGTGTGCTTTATCTCATGCTTTGGTAAATGGTAGCAACATGAAAATGTTTGATGTTAGTAAAAAAAGGCATTGTATGGGTTCATAGAGGGAAAATTTTATTGAAATCCTTATTCACAAACTAGTCGGGCCTGCCGCCGTGTCTGTTCTTTGTACTTGTGTTTGCACAGAGACGACCAGGGAAAGTGCAATCGTTAACGCCCAAAGAGACGAGAGCAAATTCGAAATGAGATGTGCGGTTTTGAGCGCACGGCAAATCAAGGGTGCACGAGAGTACAGACTGCACTTTCACGTCTCTTTGAAATTTAATGTGCTTTCTCTTAGCAGAATTTAGAATTATCGTTTGGCTTTGTGCACAAATTACGTAACGCAAAAAACCGAGAATTTTGACCCCCCCCCCCCCCTATGTAACAATAAGTAACGCGTGACCAGACAGCCCCCCTTTAATTACGTAACGTTCACGGACCCCTATTTCTCAATTGTGATAAAATCATCACAAAAACTGTTATTGTTGTTGTTTTTATGTTTAATTCTGATCTACTTGAAATTAGTAAAGATTGCTAACATCATTCAATTAATTTCATTTAAGTATCTTTAAGCTAATATAAAGATTACGAAAAACATTGCACTCATTGTACTGCATTTATTCAGAGTAATGGATGTTCTTAAAACTGTTACAAATATTAGTTCAACAAGTTTATTCATATGTCTTTAAATTATTTGAAGCATCACAAAAAAAGTGTTATGCATACCACTTAAATCAACAGAATTTTATGCAATGCCTATTGACCAATTGCAATTATTAAAATCTAATTATTATTAATTATATTTTTTATATAGGTACTATTCAGAGTTTTCTTTTTGATAAAGGCATGAATCCTTTTGATAAAGTGCATGAATAATGGCGCGCTATGTACGACTAATTCATGACGGCAGAAACATAGAACAACAAACACAGAAGTTCATTTGATGTAGGCTACACGGTTCTAATATAACAATATACATATAATTTTTAAATTCAACCGGTTTAGTCGAATCATTGCAATGGTGCATTTTTTTCAAATAGCTTATTTTTTATTCAACAATAAATGCTTTTTGCTTTCAATAGAAACCTCCTTTGCAGAGCTTTTAGAAACAAAACAAAATTGTTGTTGGTTCAAAAATTAAATCGATGCTGTTTGAATAAATAAATAAACATTATGGGTGAGCCGTCAACAAGAAAATTTGTTGCATCTATACTGAACAATATATTTCTCAGCGTGTAGATGCACAATTTATTGAACATTGCGCCAATCGGCGATGCAAATCATCATAAGACACCTTATGTTTAGTGGATCACATTTTAATAGTACAATGAAAATTAATTTTCGTTTATATTACGATCGAAGGTACAATCTATTCGTTGTTTTCTGCAACGAAACTAGTTTCTACTTTCTACGAAGCTTCCTTCGTATCAAAAGCCAAACGCGCAACTGCCAAAAGCACAAAGCATTTGTTGACACAAAAAGAACATTCGTTCATTCTACGAAAACAATACAAATAGCTACGAGTAATTTGTCACCAATAAAAAAGAAGCGGCTCTTAGGTGGTTTCATAAACGACTGAGAGTTCTACTTTGTAGGCTCAAAATATATTTGAAAAAAAAGGCAACCACGAGGAGTTATTCTGTTCTTCACGGTATTAATTTTGTGCATTGTACAAAAAGGTATAATGTACCGTTTTGTAAGAAGACAAGAAATATGAATGTTTCATTTAATTTATGAGACATTTGTTCTATGTGCATAATCCATGTTTACAAAACGAGTGAAAGCTAATTTACGAAAATTAATTTTCAGTGTACGTCTCCATTTATCGAAGCTTTAGAATTTGGTCGGAAATCAAAAGATAGACTTAATCTATTTTTCTTAAAATTTCAGATGCACCATAAATGTGTTTCTATTATGGCCACTCCCATAAGGAAGTCATGCGATTGGCCATAAAAGGAACCAACATTTAAAACTATGGCGATAATTGGTGCAGTGTACCAGTTATGACAAACGTCATTAATAGTACAAAAACAAAGTTTTGGCTCAGTTTCGAATTTTTTTCTTTAAAATATAGATTGAAACCTTTCATATGACTTATTGAAAGTGGTGTTTTTCAGAATTTTTAGTTATCAACTAGTATGAATTAACCCTTTTCTACTTGATGTAGAAGGAGATGTTCGCTCATCACCTTGAGTCTCCAAAAGTGAACAGTAATGTTTGCTAGAATGAAAGATATGAAGAGAAAGTGTTGAAAGTCCCGTCAGTGTACAGAAGGTTGGAAATAGAATAGAAGTATTGAAAATTGAGCGAAAGGGCATGGGTAAAGTAGTACTCGAACCAAGGACGTTACTATTGCCTTATATCCACTGTGGGGTAGGTCAAGGCTCGGATGAATCCGCCACCTCAACAGGCTTTTCTACTTGCTACTTGCTACTTTGCTTGCACACAGAAAATTTAATTGATGCAAATTGGTTATTTACTTCTAATTTTTTTTTTCAATTTGGTTATGTTGTTACGTAACGATTTTAAAAACCCCCCCCTCCCCCATATGTCACAATAAGTAACGGTTGCTCAACCTCCCTCCCACCCCTCAATGCGTTACGTAATTTGTGCACAAAGCCTTTAGAATGACCGATGTAGTCCAAAGCAATTGAGACAATATTAATCAACTTATAGTTGTTCATTTCCGCCAAAGTTTCGATTTCTTGTACTTTTGAAGCATCATGATTTCACCGGTTAAGCTGAACAGATGATCTACACGATCTTAAAGTGGTCTAAATTTGATTTAATTGAATCGATAACGCATGTAATGCAGTCTGTATATGCAGAAAATAGTTACACGTTACAAACTAACTGTTTGCATAGCTAAAATAACAATGATTTTATAAGATACTCGTAGACCCAATGTTGGGGACATATTTTTTGTATGTTCCCAACTATGGCCTGTTGTATCAATAACGTAGTAAAAACGTTGTTACTAGTAAAATTTCAAGTGGAAATGCATGGATTTGCGGTTGTTTATATTAAAGTGGCTCATCTAAACACAAACCGAAGGAACAAAATCATTGTATAGTGCATTATAATGTATTCATTATTGAATGGCTGAAAAATCATATATGAACATCACTTAAGTGTTTCGAGGCAGTTTTACTTTAGCTTGTTTTGTGAAATGATTGTATTAAGTAAATCGAATACATCCCTAATCGAATACAATGCCCTACTTCATAAAATAAGAAAAAAAAAAAAAAACACAAAGACTGTATTTTGAAATAAATCCATTGAATGGGACGAAGTTGCATCCATGAATAGACACAATTTGGTGCCTATAGACCAACATTAAATCCATATCCCTCGAATGTTCCTGACATTATAAAAACAGTTGTGTAACTTTTCGTGATACATACTACTAAATGTCTTATCAAATTTATCTTAGCAAGTGTCTAACTAGTTGAATCTCGCTTACAGCTAAAAACTTTATGAGTTATAATGAAAAATGTATTCGATCATTGCATAATAGGCTGAGTTAAGGGACACATACCCTATAAAAATATTCAAAAGCGACGTACTCTTATGTTATAATTGGTGCCAAAAGAGCCTTCTGCAGCGAAACGTCCAAAAATGTAAATCCATGTCATTTAGTAGAATGCGGAATACACTAAACTGTACAATCTCTCGAGGAAATCAGGCAGTGGAAAAGTGTGAAAAAATTAAGTAGGGTAGGGAACGGCTTTAGCACCCCAAGACCCTATTTCCAAGCACAGGGTAAACGTTAACCTACAACGCTCATTTTTGCAGTATGGTGCTTTGGTACATAGAGCACAATGCTGCAAATAATGAAGTGTTTTAGGTTACCGTTTACCCGTGCTGAATGAATGTGCGGAGCAGACAATTCTACCCTACTGTAGGTGTTATTTTAGACAACACAATGTTAGTGACCACTATAACACAATAATCAGTAAAGCAAGTAGCATGCTAGGTTGGACAAGATGTTCATCAGCATCCAAACAATAAAAGAGCCACCATCATACAAATTATGCTAAACTTGGGCCTTCGTCGAATGGATGGCAACATAAAGGGCGATACGGTCAAAATTTGGTCAATATCAACTTGACGTATTTCTTTCAATTTTGCATTTAAAAAACCTGAACACCCCTCATTTTGAAGGTGTGTGTGTGTTAGAATGTTGCTCCTATTTTGATTTTTGGAATTCACTCTTCAGTTGTCAAAATGCCGTCCAAGCAAGAAGAGCAGCGTATCAAAATTTTGCTCGCGCATCGCGAAAATCCGAGCTACTCGCACGCAAAGTTGGCAAAATCGCTAAAAGTTGCCAAATCAACCGTTACAAATGTAATTAAAGTGTTTGGGGAACGTTTGTCGACAGCCAGGAAGTCTGGATCGGGGGAAATCGAAAACCGGAAGCCGCTGAGACGACAAAGAGAGTTGCCGGTAGTTTCAAGCGAAACCTAACCTATCTCTCCGAGATGCCGCAAATAAGCTGGGTGTATCGTCTACAACCGTGCATCGAGGCAAAAAACGAGCCGGACTATCGACTTACAAGAAGGTAGTGACTCCAAATCGCGATGATAAACAAAATACGACGGCCAAGCGCGATCCCGGAGGCTGTACACGACGATGCTGACGAAGTTTGACTGCGTGGTAATGGACGACGAAACCTACGTCAAAGCCGACTACAAGCAGCTTCCGGGACAGGAGTTTTATACGGCGAAAGGAAGGGAAAGGTAGCAGATATTTTCAAGCACACGAAACTGTCAAAGTTCGCAAAGAAATATCTGGTTTGGCAAGCCATCTGTACCTGTGGCTTGAAAAGCAGCATTTTCATAGCTTCCGGGACTGTCAACCAAGAAATTTACGTGAAAGAGTGTTTGAATAAACGTCTGCTGCCTTTCCTGAAGAAACACGGTTGTTCCGTACTGTTTTGGCCGGATTTGGCATCTTGCCATTACGGTAAAAAGGCCATGGAGTGGTACGCCGCCAACAACGTGCAGGTGGTTCCCAAGGACAAGAACCCTCCCAACACGCCAGAGCTCCGCCCAATTGAGAAATACTGGGCTATTGTCAAGCGGAACCTAAAGAAGACCAAAAAACTGCTAAGGACGAGCAGCAGTTCAAGGCAAACTGGCTTTCTGCGGCGAAGAAGGTGGACAAGGTGGCTGTACAAAATCTGATGGCAGGGGTCAAGCGTAAGGCCCGGCAATTCGGATTTGGAAAAGCGGAAGCCTAACTGAATATTTTTCCTGAATTTTATACTAATTGAACTTGAAAAAGAAATTTAATTTGATTTTTTAAATAAACGATTTTACCGATTTACACGCGTTTTCCCTTGACCAAATTTTGACCGTATCACCCTTTACAATATGCATTACGAAAACGTTGACTTTACAACGTCAAAATATAAATTTAAGCAATAATTTAATGATATTTGATAAAAAGCTGATGACAAATGAACTAGACTATAAGCCAAATACTGTTAGAAATATATTTATATAGATTTATGTCACAAAACATGTAGAAAATCTGTTACTAAAGGTCTACACGTGATTGACGTCAAATAAATAAATAAATACATTGCTCCCCTTAGCTTTAATATTTCTTCGGTGGCATTGTGCTGAAGGTTTCAGAGCGTCACACATTGAGAACCTACCCCGCAGTGGGATGTTAGGCAAAAATGTCGTTGGTTCGAGTACCACTGTACACATGCCCTTTTCGCTCAATTTTCCTAAAAAAAACATCTGCTATGTTTCCAAGCCTGCCGCACACTAGCGGAACTATCAAAACTTTCTCTTCATATCTTTCATTCTAGCCAAAAACATTGTTGTTCACTCTTGGTGCCTCATGGTGAAGAGCGAACATCTCCTTCTACATCATAATCGTTACTCCTCGCACGGAGAATATATAACATGCCAATTAATGTACAATTTAACAATTTATTCATTCGGATTAGCATTCCAAATAAGACTCATAAGGAGAAATAAATATTCAAATGTTTGAGAATGTAAGTATATTTTTCTGTATTCAATAAAGAGTACCAATAAGGTATGGAGGAATCCAAGTAAAGCAAAAGTGAGGTTAAACATTGTAGTATCTAAAACCGCAATTGACAATAACTTTCTGGCTATTTTTAAAACTGTATATAATTGCTCAGTACCGCCATTATCGACGATTTTTTAAATCATCAATTACTTTGCTCAAACAGCTCAAACATTTTTCAAGAGCGTTATCTACAGAATATTTTTTTCTGAATCGAACCAGCATTTTCATTTTTTTGTTGCTCCGGTGTGAAGACGAATTGCACCTCGGGATTCACGTCGGAGCACGAATGGAAATAAAGGATGCCAAAGTTATTGCTTCAGATATTAGACATGAATAAACTATTTATTTGAAGACTAATAAGAAATATAATAACGCTTGCGCTCTAAAAAATATGGCGATTGCGTTGCTTCAGTGAGCATAAAGTTATTAAATTTTGGGTAAATAGTAACGTCGTATATCGGAAAATGAACAATACTCAAATTTCAGAAAAAAACATCTGGCGATTTTAATTTGATTTTACTGAGTATCTGGTATTGGGTATTGTCAAAAATATTTAAATTTAGGTAAAATAAATACATAATTTTAGGTATTCTCATCTTAGCGTTTAGGCTGCCATTTTATTCATGGTTTGCTAGCTTTCGGATATTTTTCAAGTGCTGAAAATTTCGGAGTGTTTTTATGACTTCAGTTTTTAAAATATTCAATCTTTTGCTTGTACTCTAAGTCTTGAGTGTGTTTAGGCTTCTATCTATTATGTGTGAGAAAGGTAAAAATGTTCAGCATTTTACATTTAGGGAAAATCATCATATGGGCTATGAGAATATGAATATGAGCTACTCGGCTTTGAGAATAACAGTCGATGGGAATAGGTTCAAGTGATAATTTGTTCTAGAAACCATTAAATCTGACAGAACCAGTGAGCCAAGGTAATCGGGGTACATTAACTTTGTAGCTGTCAAGTTCTTACGGGGTTGTATTTTATTGTCTGAAAGTTCGAAAAGGATATGTCAACTAAGCAATTTCCTACAGCGTTTATTTTGTGAAGCAATTTGGTGTGGGACACGCTTTACAATTTGTACTTAAAGTAAAAATGAATGTTTTCTTTTATTACTTCCAAAGCTTGTGTGTCATGTCCAGACGATTCTGCATGCCCCGCGGTTCAAACATCGGTATTGGTCGATTGCAAAAATGTGAAAATGTACGCCAATGAAATGATTAAGAGTTTATTGCTCGCCCAGAAGAAGCGAAAGGAGATTCCCAAGATGGTAGGATGTCATTTTAGGCACAGTTTATCGCATAAAAAAGTCTTTGCAAAATGGTTTTAAGCAGTGGAAGCCGGAAATTAGTATTCCATTCACCAAACGTGATCAAATAAGTGCAAAGATTGGTCGCAAATCGGTATGTGCCATCAAGAAACAAGCCAAGAAAACCGACTTTCTGAGGAATCCATGCGAAGAATCATCATGTCCGCATCTTTCAGAGCTTGAGGGGACCGCCACTTGATTACGGAGTGGGTGAAGGAAGTTGCTCATTCGAAGAGATTTAATTCCTTGTTGAAAAAGAAAAATATGATAGCCAGAGACCCGTTCATCTCATCGAAGAAGCTTGAGGATGTTCCGATGAAAATGAAGCTTAAGTTCCAATCCAAACATCCGGCTGGTGTCATGTTGTTTGGCTTGGTGGCGTCCAACGGCTTGAAAATGCCACCTGTTTTCATTCATGCTGGTGTTAACATCAATACCGAAGTATACATCGGAGTATTGAAGGATCAAGTGGAATCAAAAGATTTGTGCCCCCATTGCAGTCCGGTCCTTGACCCGTTGGATTATTAGATTTGGCCGTATGTTAAAGCACCAGTCTGCAAAACATTTCACCCAAGTGCGAAGCCCCTGAAGTCTGTCATAACGTACACATGGCAGACAATGTCGGAGGACTACGTTCGAAAGCTAGAACAGCTTCTGGATTCGTCTTGGGGATGTTACTGAACTCGAAAATGGTGATATGATAGCATAAAATAGTTGAAAATTTGAAAGAAATATCATAAATTTTCGCATTTTTACCAGCCTGGTTATGTTTGAGTACAGCAACAGGAATAGTAAGCATCCTCTTACCACCCCTGTTTGCTGTTCGAAAACATAGCCCGTCTAATGATTTTACAAACGCCTCGGAGCAATCAAAGACTCTTCAAACCACCCTCAGCAAAGCTCCAATTGTCCGACAATTATCTCGTATGCTATATCATGCACAGCAAACGCAATGCCCAAACCTCAAAAAACGGGAGAACCTTGCTACCCGGTTTGAAAGTGGCAGACTGTTGCCTTTGATAGAAACCCAAAGACTGCTTAACGAACCCTTAATTCAGTAAATTGCTCGTATGCGGCTTTGTTCCACTAGTTCATCTGGAATAATGCAAATTAGTTCTCCCAGTCATCAACCAAACCCCCACTCCCATTCTCACTTCCCTCAACGGGCTTAACGTCTGTAACTTGCACTGCACTGTTGTATGTACAGGCCAAGTGTAATCGTGTGGAAGCATAAACCTATCAGTACAAGCAGTCGACATAGGGTGATAGCAATTTAATGGAAAAGCGGATATGTTTGTGCAAACTACCTACTACTCTACTGGGGAACGGAACTTGGGAAAATGAGCGTACCTTCCCGAAGAAACTACCATCGCCGTTCAGCTGCAAACTATGGCGATGCTGGCATAGGGCAGCATGTGGAATGGCAATGTTATGTCCAACACTCGGTCTCCGGTCCATCGGAAGAAGATGAGGTGGTGAGATACTTTTGGCAGGCGTTGTGGTAGTTGTCGTCGTTATCGTTACCGTTGTTGTGGTTGTTGTGCTCAGATAAGGTTGAGTTATTATTTTCGGTCCTTCGTGTCCGTTTTGGCACACTGTTGTTGGATGCTCCCTGGTGATTAGCTGTGGCTGCTGCTGCTGTTGTTGTTGTTGTTGGACAGCGGATGGACTGTGACATGGCGTTGTTGTTACTGTTGGCGGAGTTTGAGGTATTTTAATCTGCTGATATTGTTGTGGTGGATGATGCTGCTGTTGTTGTTGTTGCTGCTGCTGCTGCTGCTGTTGCTGTGTATTGTTAGAAGTGTCGGTCGTACAAATTGTTGGTGTGGTCTCTTTCCGATGTTTTGGATTAACACGTTCTGGCAGTGGTCCTGGTGGTGCTTTACCATATTTGAACGTGCCCTCCGTGGGTGTTTGCGCTTCCGATTTATCCTGTCCTCCAGAGCCGGTGGATCCCACCAAGGTTACACTGCTAAGGTTCGAAGGCGACGAGGGCCCGCTCATTGCAGCTTCTGTAAGTACATAATCAAGCTGTTGCTAATTCGATCCATAAATACCTACCATGATGCACTTTGCTTACCGGTTAACGTGTCAGAGCTACTCGAGCCGGCCATCGTTTTTGGTATCGCCAGATACGAATCATCTTGTGGCTGAGGGTGGATTTGATGCTGTGATTTGCTCTGCATGTGGGCAGACTCCGACTTTGGAGAGACTTTCTTCTCCTCTTGGCTGTCGTGATGGTAGGCGCCGTGGACGATTACTGGACCACCCTGTTCCGGTATGTAGGATAGGGTTTCCTGCTCCGAACCTTGGTGACTGGCGTAGCCACGGCGCGAACCTCGAAATCGTAGTCCGAACGAGTCACCGCTCATTGACCGATCCCGATCGGCACCCTCAGAACAGTATCCTAAAATAAAACAAATTTATTATTGTTGCGTTTATTATGAACCGAAATTCTTCAATTTGGGTTATGCATAAAGTAAGTAAATTGCTGTCAGACATTTTCACATAGTTTTTCAATATTATAATTGGAAATTTCGTATAATTTAATAATGATAAAGCTAGTCAAATGGGTAAGAAAAGAAAAATATTGCGGTTTATTCTACTACACCCAAAATAAAAAAGCAAGATTGTAATGCAATTTCGCATGATTTGGTTTCATTTCTAGTAATGGATCGCAACTTGGAGAAAAAATGCAACATTGGTCGTGGGCAAAAAAGCAACACATCAATTCGATTAGAAAAATCCAATGTGTGCGTGAGGTTGTGCAGTTGATTAGTAGTAGTAAATTTAATGGCTCACAAAAAAAAAACATAACGATCCGCTACTGAGAGCCGAACCGCGACCGTCAGCATGACAGCTCTTTATTGTTACTACACCCAAAAGTTGAAAAGGTGGCAAAAAATGCAATTGCAATTTTTGCAACCATATCTTGAGAAATCCGCATGATTTAGAAAAGACCATTTTGCCCATCACGATCCACAAAGCGTTTTATGGTATAAACGAAGCCATGCAAGTGTGTGCAAGCGGTTGGCAGCACACAGATTCCTCGAAACAAATTTATCGCTGTGTGCTTAGTGCCTCGACAGTCGAAGCAACCGCTGGATCTTTGTTCAACAGTCAACAACTTTTCAATATGGGTGAGACAATACCACAGAATGCGTTGCGCTCGTGACCACTGTTGGAATTCCGCTGTCTAGTGTTCTATTTTTATTTTCACTCGTCATCGCACTCCGATATCCCTCTCTTTGAGTTCGCCCTTCTTTATGAAATACACGAAGCTATGCAAGTGTGTGTGAGAGACATTTGCTTCATTGCTGTATCGCCGAGTGCCTCAACAATCGAAGCAACTGTTGGCCTTTTATTCCACTACTTTCACCTTGTTAAAATGGCTGAATGGTTACGATCTAGATCCATGACGCAGACAGCCTCGGTTCGAATCTCGATTACGCGAATCGCGTTCGTTTTTTTGTGAGACATTGAATTTCCGGACTCCAATCTTATACTCAACACTAATACACTGTACAACCTCACTCACACATTGAATTTTTCCATGCGAATTGATGTGTTGCTTTTTTGCCCACGACCAATGTTGCCTTTTTTCTCCAAGTTACGATCCATTACGAGAAATGATACCAAATCATGCGATAATGCATTACAATCTTGCTTTTTTATTTTGGGTGATCCAGTCACCACAACCAGTTGAGGTGATCGGAATAAAAGCACTACAGTTACTTCGGTTGTCGAGGCAATCAACGTTACAACAATGAAGCAAATGTCGGTCGCACACACTTACATGGCTTCGTTTACTGCATAAAACGCATGGTGACTTGATGAGAGGGCGATAGGAGGGTGATGACGAGGGCAATTAAAAATAGAACACTTGACAGCGGAATAGCAACAGTGGCATATGCCGAAGCGGCGTTCTGTGCCATCGTCTCACGCATATTGAGAAGTTGTTGAAGGTTGAACAAAAACCCAACGGTTGCTGCGACTGTCGAGATCACACAGCGATAACCGCTTGCACACACTTGCATGGCTTTGTTTATACCATAAAAAGTTTTGTGGATCAAGATAGGCAAAATTGCCTTTTCAGAATCATACGGATTTCTCAAGATATGATTGCAAAAACTGCAATTGCATTTTTTTCTACAATTTCAACTTTTGGGTGTACAAAACCAAAAAAATAGACGTGCGATTAACTATGTCTATGTAATATTTGTGTTTTAATCGTAAATAAAACGATTTCGAGTAGAATGTTTCATCTGGACACGGTTTTCTGAAGAAAATATTAGTATTAGAGGGTGTTTCGATCAAAATTTGATCGACTTAAACTTGGCACATTTCTTTTCATCGTGCATTAAAAAATTTTACACACCCCTCGTTTTGAATATGTGTGCGTGTAGCATCATGCCTCTGTTTTGATTTTGAGATTAGCACTTCAGTTATCAAAATGTCGTCGAAGGAAGAGAAGCAACGCATCAAAATTTTGCACGTGCATGGCG
This sequence comes from Aedes japonicus, assembly GCA_034211315.2. Taxonomy (NCBI): domain Eukaryota; kingdom Metazoa; phylum Arthropoda; class Insecta; order Diptera; family Culicidae; genus Aedes; species Aedes japonicus. Next base: position 4,094 of record JASCZW010017066.1, on the reverse strand, counting down.
AAAATCCAAACTAGTCTCACGCCAAGTTGGCGAAATGGTTGAATGTGGCTAAATCAACTGTTACCAACGGTTTAAAAGTGTTCAGTGAACGTTTGTCAACAGCCAGGAAAGCTGGATCGGGGAAAAGCCAGAGGCCACAGTGATGACAAAAAGAGTTGCCCGCTGTTGCAAGCGGAACCCCAACCTCTCCGTCCGGGATGTCGCAAGAAGCTGGGAGTGGCGCCTTCAACGTCGACTTACAAAAAGTGGTGACTCCAAATCGCGACGATAAACAGATCGGCCAAAGCACGATCAGGAAAGTTGAACACGACGATGCTGGCGAAGTTTGATTGCGTGGTACAGGACGATCGAACTTACGTCAAGGCCGATTTAAAAAAAGGCTCCTGGACAGGAATTTCATACGGCAACCAGAGGAGGAAATATTTTCAAGCACATTAAACTGTCAATGTTTGCGAAGAAATACTTGGTGTGGCAGGCAATCTGTACCTGTGGCTTGAAGAGCAACGTTTACATTGCGACCGGAACCGTCAACTAGGAAATTTATCTGAGAAAGTGCCTACAAAAACCTCTACTGCCTTTCCTGAAGCGACACAATTGTTCCGTTCTATTTTGACCGGATTCGGCATCTTGCAATTACGGAAAAAAGGCCATGGAGTGGTATGCTGCCAAAACGTTCAAGTGGTGCTTAAGGAAAAGAACCCTCTCGAAAAATATTGGGCCATCGTCAAGCGGAACCTTAAAAAATCTCAAAAAGCTGTTGTGAGCGAAAAACAGTTCAAGGCAAACTGGCGTTCTGCGGCGAATAAAGTGGAAAAGAAGACTGTACAAAATCTTATGGCAGTTTCTTAGCAAAAGACCCAGCAATTTGCATTCACTAAAAGGAAGCTTAGCTGAATATTTCTCCTGGATTCTGTATTAACTGAACTTGAAAAGGAAAAGAATTTGACATATTAATAAAATTTTGATCGACTCACACACATTACTGTTTGACAAAAATTTTGATCGGAACACCCTTGAACTATTTGTTATTTTTTCGTGTTGACACCTATGCCAACCACTATACTCTGCAAACATCTCAGCTGTGGCAACTGACGAAATGGGATGTTAATTGCTTGTCATTACTCAAGAATGGAATGGATTTTTTTTTAATTAATTACAAATAAATATAAAAACTACAAAGGATTGTAGGTGCGCAAAGGTGAAGTAGGTCTAGATAGCATTTGTAATGAATGTTATTATTTTTAAATAGCCAGTATTACACACGACAGTATATTGGTTGATAGGAACGAGTGATTATGGGGCCAATTATAGAAGTCGAGTCGTGCGTCACTGTGCTCGACTGGTCTATTTTGCTTTTATAGATGTCGAGATCCATGAAATTTTGTCGAGTAGGTCAACTCAATCGAACGCTGGGAAACTAGTGACTTATCTAGCACTTTTTTCTGAGTAAGAACTAGTTTTGATACGCGTTTTTCAACGGGTAATGATAATTGTTTGAACTAGTCAAGAAATACACTAAACCATTATATTTTGCAGGAAAATTAACAGAAAAACAATATACTTCTTAAAACAAAGCTAAAAAAGCCTCAGCCTATTAAAAACAAAGCAAATTACCATCAGTTCGAATTCGGCAAATCGAATTAAAAACAATGCAAATTACCAGCAAATTCGGCTCATCAAACTGTTAAAAATTAATATGAACATCGCCAGAGGCTTTTGTGACACATAGCTAGCAAAACAAATGTAGAAGTGGTAGAAAATTGACCAAGAGCTCGATTCATTAAGATGAGTCGGAATAACAAATTATATTTTCTCGCTTGAATACTATTACTTTTGTAATCCTTACATTTGTTCTCAGGTGGCCGAATGGAGTCTCATAACAACAGTAAAAGAGATGAGTTTTTGAAATTAATCTTAAGTCTTTGATTTTTTTTTCTAAAGTGCTTCTAGGCGCATCATTTAAGAACATTTGCACTTCGGATTTGGAAATTTACCCTCGAGTTAAAAAGTTTATAGAACTAGTTCTAGATATCTAGAACTATACAAATAAATTTAGGGCACATCCCAAGTAACACTGCCAAAACCATCCAGCTAAGGAGTGTATTGAATATAAGCTATCCACATACATTTGCGTTGAACGCATGTATTTGTGATGGTTTTTTATGCTCTGAACACTGCATGCTGTGCGTTTGACTGTCAGCTTTCTTTTGTTTACTTGTTTGTGCGGTTCAAATTCTGCGTTTTCAAAATGTCGTGTATTGAAAAGGAAGTGAAAATTAAGGTTCTGGACACATGGCTAAGTGAGAAGGGTATTACTATGTGAAAATTGGCGAAGCGGTTTGGAATTCATCATGCGAGTGTTAAAACCATCATTAATAAGTTTGGGGAACACTATTCTTTGGATGAGCTACCAGGAAGAGGCAGAAAACCCGGTTCTTCCAACCCGAAACTGGAGCAGAAAGTGGTATCTCTAATCATGAAGAACAAATCAATGTCAATACGTGATTTGGCCAAAAAAGCAAGAACGAGTGTCGGAATGATCCAGCGTATCAAGAGGCGAAACCACCTGAAGACCTACAAGAAGCAGAAAATCTCGAAACAAAGTGCAGAACAGAAGAAACGAGCAGCAACAAGGGCCCGGAAATTGTATTCGCGTCTTTTGCAGCGTCTTTTGCAGCGTCCGAATGCATGCGTTTTGATGGACGATGAGACCTATGTAAAGGAGGACTCAAAAACCCTTCCAGGTCCACAATACTTTACTGCCGTCGTTGGGGAGGATGTGAGCGATGCGGATAGGTAGATTCAAGTGGAGAAATTCGGTCGAAAGGTACTGGTATGGCAAGCAATATGTTCCTGTGGTTTGAAGCCAACCATTTTTTACACTCCCGGAACTATAAATGCGGAAATCTATCGATCTGAGTGCCTCCAGAAGAGATTGTTGCCTTTGTATAAGAAGCATAGTACACCTCCACTGTTTTGGCCGGATTTAGCGTCGGCTCACTATGCCAAAACCACTCTCAATTGGCTTGCGGAAAAGGGTATAGATTTCGTTGAGAAAAATATCAATCCACCAAATTGCCCTCAGTTTCGACCCATCGAACGTTACTGGGCAATCGTTAAGAGGGTCTTCAAGAAGACTGGTAAGGCAGCTGGGAACATGCAGGAGCTCAACAAAAATTTGGGCTCAAGCACCCAAAAAATGCGATGCAACACTTGTCCGGAACTTGATGAAGAGCATTCGATCCAAAGTTCGAAAATTCGTGAAGGAATAACTTAAATTTCATCCGGTCTTCATTATGTTCAAGTTTAACCTCGTACAATAGAGGATAAATTTTTTGAATGAATAAAATATCGTTTTTCAACATAATTTGAAAGAAAGTTTGTGGATAGCTTATTTTCGATACACTCCTTAATATTTAATAAGTTTTATTAAAATTTTATGAAAGCCACTAGAAATCAATTTGGTTTGTTATGGCAGTAAGAGGTGGCACTAGGTTTCATATTTTCGTCAGGTTAACGAGAACCTACATAGCTTCTTTACAGCAATCCCAAAACCATGTCTTCTAATGTCCCTTTTACTCTAATCAAAAGATTTATTTTGACTTTCTGAACTTCGTTTTGAAATGCCGTTTTAGGACTCATTCATGTTATCTTGTTATGGTCAGTTGAAAAAGCATTTTAAAACCATTTTACCTCCAGTTAATGCACTAAACGGCAAACTGGCATTGATGAAAGTCACAAAATGACCAAATAGTTTTATAGTAGCCATTGCGAAGATAAATTGGCTTTTTGTCAAAATTTTGATTTCTTCCAATCGTTGTATTGAAATATAAAAAATCATTGAACTGTTGAAAAACACCAAATTTTAAATGTAATGCAAATGAACTGTAGATCAAAGATCAATTTTGGCATTATTTTAGATAACCTTATTGAACTCCATCAATTTCCAGAAAATTCATGATTAATATATCGATTATATTTATTTCAATTTTGTTTTTCTTGATGTAAACTGGCATAAATTTCGAGGCACATTTATTTTCGGCTATTATCGTGCCAATATGCATAATAAAACTAAATGTGCATAGGATTTGAAG
>JASCZW010017065.1:0-17648 GCA_034211315.2 Aedes japonicus | reverse complement strand
AGACCTATGTGGTTTGACATAGTGGGTGCGTAAAGCACACTAGCCTCTCCTGACGTAATACCGAAAGGTGGTTCCGGGGAGGGCCGGGGCTCCGACACGGGTGGCAAAAAAAAACACTTACTTCGCTATGGTATACTTGATGAAGATGAACGTTCAAGTATTTGAATCCTTCATAAAGGGCGAACACGAAATTATTGCGACACATTCAACAAGGCATAACTTTTTTACCATTGGGTAAAAATCAACCAAATTTTGCACACTTTCTCATTGATGTGTATTGTTTACATGCTGTCGAACTCGAAGTCGTGTTTTTCGATTCAACGAAAATGGAGGTGAACCAACGCGAGTCGAGAGAACAAATTCTTTCCAAACACCTGGAATTTCCTGACCTGTCGAATCGGCAGTTGGGAAAAATGTTGAACATTCACCATTCAACCGTCTCCAGAGTGTTGAAGCGGTTCCAGGAGCGGTTGACGTTGGACCACGGCAAAGGAGCTGGAAGAAAACCGGGACCGGAGAACAAGAAGACGGAGGGAAAGGTGAAGCGGATGATTAAAGCAAATCCCAACGTCTCAAGCCGTGAAACGTATATAAAAGCCGATTTCAAGCAAATTCCGCGGTTGGAGTTTTTCACCGGCAAGAGCAAGTTCTATGTGGACGACAAATTTAAGAAGAAGAAAATGTCGAAGTTCGCCTCCAAATATCTCATTTGGCAGGCCATCTGCTCTTGCGGACTGAGGAGTGAGCCTTTCGTGACAAAGGGCACAGTAAATAGCGAGATCTACAAATCTGAGTGCCTCGAGAAGCGCCTTTTGCCGTTCTTGAAGCAGCACTACAAAGCTCCGCTATTTTGGCCAGATTTGGCATCGTGCCACTATTCTAAAAGTGTCCTTGAAAGGTATGAGGCCAATTCTGTCCATTTTGTTCCAAAGGACATGAATCCGCCAAACTGTCCGGAGCTGCGCCCGGTGGAGCAGTACTGGGCAATGATGAAGCGGGAACTTCGGAAGAGCAAGAAGACAGTCAAAGACGAGAAGGACATGTTAAGAAAATGGAAAAAAAACTGAGAAACTGGTACCGGATGACACTGTAAAGACTTTGATAGAGGAGCATCAAGCGAAAATGCGTTCCATTTTTCACTCAAGGCTCCATCGATTAACTTTTCTTTTGATTTTTGAAGTAAATATATGTATAAAACTACCCAACGTACAACTGTCCATGCCGTACGAAACAATAAGTGAAACTTATGTTATGGCAAATGAGTCCCTAAAATGTAGATCCGAGGCGATAACCCACACTCACAACCCAGCACCTACCCAGTCTAGCTTTGTCTACCGATTTGGATGTACAGCGTGGACAAAGCGTTGTGCTAACCACTGGCTGAGAGCTAGTGTCGAACACTGAAATTTCGGTTTACCTCGCATGCTACATAATAGGATAATAGCGTTGAATAGCACAACCCAGACTACGGAGAGTCACGAAAATGCAGTACAAAGCAAAATTCGAAAGAAGGGATGGGCCTAAATTATGAAGACACCGGCAACAAGGTAAAATTATTTTTCAGGCAAAGGGTATGGCTATAGCCGTATTACTTGGAATGACACCTAGTGAAATAAAAAGAAGAAGGCAATACGAACCATTTGTTACCCGGTTTTGAGGACCCGGAAAGGGAAAACAATGTTTTTAACCTGTTCATTTGCACATTTTTATGGGAGCAAACGAAGGTCATTTTGAAGTAAAAATTTAAACTACTTTTACTAATAGCACTTAATTCAAATTTTTATGCGAAGGTTTTGTTAGTTTTTCTCATCATACGGTGTATGAATGAAGTCATTCTGTTCAGTCAAATGAGAGTCATAAGCATTTAAAAACCTTTCACTTTAGCGTAACGCATCCGGTATAGAAAAGAGAAACGTAGTTCTACGTTGAAAATGTTCTCGCAGTGGAGATGAATATCGTGGTAGTGAAGTAAACCGGGAACGGTTTGAAACAACGAACTCGAATAGGTTAAAAGGGATACTAAATCTCAATGTCATTGAGATATCAAACGATAGTCAATGAAATTGAATGTGTCAAGGACACCACAAAGCCGCCCAAGAAGTTATTTACAGAGTCAGGAAGAAGGTCCAATCAGAAAAAGACACGTGCTTTACGAGAACAGTTTTCATTTGTCAAAATATTTTTTCCATAGCACAATATATGGATATTCGGCTTAGCACTTTTCACAATCGAGCATGTGTCCAGCAGTATTCAACAGAATACTTTTCAGGTTAGAGCTGAAACATAGATTTAAAAGGGGTGTTTCATACCTCAATAAAAAATACAATTGCAGTCTTGGGGTTTTCAGCCAAATTTATAGAAATGGCAAGTTCTACTATTTTGTAGAAATTTTCAAATTCGTAGAACGTAACCTAGAAAAAGATAAAAACAAAATCGTTTCCTGATGAACGTAATGTATGGACGACTCCTTTTCAGATGCGCTTCAATCTTACCAAAAACTTCTCTAATGACACCAACTTGATTACACGTAATCTAGGTGGATTTTTAACTTTATTCCTGCAAATCGCCCTTTCGGACCAATGTGCATTGAGACTACTCTCAAAGTGTGATCATGGTTTACTTCATTGGTAAAACCAGATTTTGGTAAAACCACGCTTAACAGCCGCATTGAAATGATTTAAACCAACGGTAAGAATGCCATTGGAGCCACTCACAAAGTGTGATGGTGGTTTTTGGTTGGGTTATTCATAACGATTGAGGGCCAATATGGTCCGATTTATACCCACAGTAAGGATGCGGTTTAAGCCACTCCCGAAGTGATAGTAGTTTTTTCTTGGGAGGATTTTTTTATGCCATTCGAGAGTCGGTTTGGACCGATTTATGTCAACAGTCAGGCTGCTGCTAAGGCCTGTCAAAAAAATCTGATGAAGGATTATGCCGGAAACACAAGATGCACACTTAAGAAGAACAGTTCGCCGAAGAAGATAAGCCGTAGCAGTAGCCGAAGAAACGTAGTAGTGGTCAAAGAAGAGAAGCTTAACGGAATCAGCGGAAGAAGAAACCCGAAGCGGATAGAGGAAAAAATGGAATGCATAGGAAATTGATGGAGGCACAACGGAGCAGTGCAAAGCAGTGGAAAGAAGCAAAATAAAAAAGTGAAATAGAAGAAGACAACGTAAATGAGAGAAACGTAACACAATCGAAGAAGAAGAAAACCGAAGTGGCCAAAGAGGGTGAATAGAAGTCGAAGAAGAAAAACGGATGAGCAAAAGCACAGGAAGTTGAAGACGTAGAGAAACAGAAGGATAAAATAGGAAGAAAATAAGTAGAATAAGAAAAATAGAAGAAGAAAATAAACAAAGCAAGATAAAATAACAGCGATTAGAACAATGGAATAATCGCAATTAAGGAGTGTATCGAAAATAAGCTATCCACAAACTTTCTTTCAAATTATGTTGAAAACCGATATTTTATTCATTCAAAAAATTGATCCTTTATTGTACGAGGTTAAACTTGAACATAATGAAGACCGGATGAAATTTAAGTTATTCCTTCACGAATTTTTGAACTTTGGATCGAATGCTCTTCATCAAGTTCCGGACAAGTGTTGCATCGCATTTTTTGGACGCTTGAGCCCAAATTTTTTTGAACTCCTGCATGTTCCCAGCTGCCTTACCAGTCTTCTTGAAGACCCTCTTCACGATTGCCCAGTAACGTTCGATGGGTCAAAGCTGAGGGCAATTTGGTGGATTGATATTTTTCTCAACGAAATCTATACCCTTGAGCCGACGCTAAATCCGGCCAAAACAGTGGAGGTGTACTATGCTTCTTATATAAAGGCAAAAATCTCTTCTGGCGACACTCAGATCGATAGATTTCCTCATTTATAGTTCTAGTAGTGTAAAAAATGGTTGACTTCAAACCACAGGAACATATTGCTTGCCATACCAGTACCTTTCGACCGAATTTCTCCACTTGAATCGACCTGTCCGCATCGCTCACATCCTCCTCAACGACGGCAGTAAAGTATTGTGGATCTGGAAGGGTTTTTGAGTCCTCCTTTACATTGGTCTCATCGTTCATCAAAACGCATGCATCCGGACGCTGCAAAAGACGCGAATACAATTTCCGGGGCCTTGTTGCTGCACGCTTCTTCTGTTCTGCACTTCGTTTCGAGATTTTCTGCTTTTTGTAGGTCTTTAGGTGGTTTCGCCTCTTGATGCGCTGGATCATTCCGACACTGGGGCGACCCCGGTGTAGTGGTTAGCATTCATACCTCTCACGCCAAAGTCACGAGTTCGAATCTCACCCCGGACAAGCTACGAAAATACTCAAAAAGGTATTTGAGTGACTACGACGGGAGATGAACCAGCCCAGGGCTGAAAATATCGATAATAAAGGAAAAAAAAATTCCGACACTCGTTCTTGCTTTTTTGGCCAAATCACGTATTGACATTGATTTGTTCTTCATGATTAGAGATACCACTTTCTGCTCCAGTTTCGGGTTGGAAGAACCGGGTTTTCTGCCTCTTCTTGGTAGCTCATCCAAAGAATAGTGTTTCCCAAATTTATTAATGATGGTTTTAACACTCGCATGATGAATTCCAAACCGCTTCGCCAATTTTCGCATAGTAATACCCTTCTCACTTAGCCATGTGTCCAGAACCTTAATTTTCACTTCCTTTTCAATACGCGACATTTTGAAAACGCAGAATTTGAACCGCACAAACAAGTAAACAAAAGAAAGCTGACAGTCAAACGCACAGCATGCAGTCTTCAGAGCATAAAAAACCATCACAAATACATGCGTACAACGCAAATGTATGTGGATAGCTTATATTCGATACACTCCTTAGCAGGAAAAGTCGAAGCAAACCAACGGAGCAATAGAAGTCGAAGAAGAGAAGCGTAACGGAATCAGCGGAAGAAGAAACCCGAAGCGAATAGAGGAAAAATTGGAAAGCAGAGGTAATTGATGAAGGCACAACGGAGCAGTGGAAAGTAGCAAAATAAAAAAGAGAAACAGAAGAAGATAACGTGAATGAGAGAAACGTAACGCAATCGAAGAAGAAGCAAAGCGAAGTGGATAAAGAGGTCCAATAGAAGTCGAAGAAGAATAACGGAAAAGCAGAAGCACTAGTAGTTGAAGACGTAGAGAAACAGAAGGATAAAATTGGAAGAAGATAAGCAGAAGAAGAAAAGTGGAAGTAGAAAATCAACAAAGAAAGATAAAATAACAGCGATAAGAAAAATGGAATAATCGCAAGAAGCAGCAAAAATTAAAGCAAACCAACGGAGCAATAGAAGCCGAACAAGAGAAGCGTAACGGAATCAGCGGAAGAAGAAAACCGAGGCGGATGGAGGATAAAATAAAAAGCAAAGGAAATTGAAGGAGCCACAATGGAAGAAGCAAAATATAAAAAGTGAAATAGAAGAACACAAAGTGAATGAAAAAACCTAACACAATCAAAGAAGAAGAAAAGTGAATCGGAAAAAGTGGTCTTATAGAAGTCGAAGAAGAGAATCGGAAGAGCAGAAGCACAAGAAGTTGAAGACGTAGAGAAACAGAAGGAAAAATTGCAAGACGATTAGCAGAAGAAGAAAAGTTGAAGAAGAAAATCAACATAGAAAGATAAAATAACATAGATAAGAAAAATAGAATAATCGCAAGAAGCAGGAAAAAATTAGATGAAGTAGAGAAGCAGTGAAGAATTAGAGTGGAGAAGGACAAAACGGAGTGGAGTAAGTAAAGAATTACTGGAAATATTATTAATGAAATAGATTAACGAAATAGGGGCCTTTTGAAATAAAATGGGCTATCATGAGAATATTACTTCGTAAAAATCTAGATAAAAATGACCAAACACATGGGAAAAGTTTCATTTATGGAGTCAAGAGAAAGGTGCGAGCATTTGGAGTGGGAAAACAAATAGCATTTCGAGTGAAATAAATAATACAAATCCTAGCATCTTAGAATTCCCATACGCTAAATTATTTCTGAACACATTTTGGAAATCACAATTGATAGGTTTGATATTTTTGATCATCACTGTAAACTCACAGCATTTACGATTGCCTCTTGTCTCATGTTCCCACTCACGCTCAATCCGCTCGCAATAACAACTTTCTCCACAAACACTCTCAATTCGATGTTTTTCCCAAGCACGCTCCACCCGCCCACATTGCTCCCCACGAACCTCATCCACCAACCAAATCCTTATCCAGTTTTGTTTTGCTCTCTCCATTCGCACCGTTTCGCGTTCATTGGGGCATCCTAGCTTCTGCCGTACCTACCATGACCTACGCATTGCGAGAACCTATTGCAGCATTCAGTGTTCTCGCTCGAAGTCGTTCGAGATGGGAGCGCAACCACGTGGCACCGCTCTACAGTCTCTCCGGCGGCGGTGGTGGCAGTGTTCCAGCATTCAGATCACATGGCACCCGACCCGAACGGAATGAACCGATCGATTCATCTCCACGCAGGCTGGCGAAGAAGTGCTCCAACCATGGGTCCCCATTTGGGCACCAGCAGTGTCTGACGTTGATTCGTTCGGAGCGGATGGGCGAGGGCGCATTTTTGGTTCTTCAGGGAATCCTTCGAAAAGGATTCGATTTTTCCACTCGACTCTAGGTGGGGCGTTTTCTCCGGTGAGTGTGTCCGATCCGATGATGCGAATACTGATTGAAATGATGCTAGAACCGCGTAGGTCGTCGCCGTGACACTCTCCGAGTTTGGTGGATTTCGATCGGATTTTGGACTGATTGTTACTACTGTTACGAAGTTTTGTTTTTTGTTTTGAATTTGACGGTGGTGATTTTTGTTCACATTGTCCATTGCTTTCTGATGGGAACTGAGATCGAAGCTAGGCTTTGATTTATGCGTCGATTGATGGAGGCACTGGCTCGCTAACTGTGCCCGAGAGCAGCGTGGGTTGTGAGTGGCCAGAAGAGGGGGGTGACCAATTTAATTACTCTGGTTGGTGTGGGAAACGTTAGTGGACAACCGGTGGAAACAACTGAAAAGCTGTGTTTTTTTTTCTCTCCACTGGTCCAAGAGCATGTTTGGTCGAAATTGGAAATGTATTTACCATTTGTTGAAACTAAATGGAATGAAAACGAATCCCCCCTGTGGCAATCTGTGGCAATTAATTTTATGAGAAGAACCAGTGCACGTATGTAGTGAGTTCGTGTTTTCCGCATTGTGATTTTTTTTGTGGGCAATCGCATAAGGTTTTTTTTTTAATTTCATTTTAGAGCGCAAACTAGTAGTTTGGTTTTGCTACTCTACACGTGGTTACTAAAGTGGAAAGTGATCTACGCTTGGGTGGTTCTCGTCTATTAAGCTTATTTTGGAAGCATGAAAATCTACCGGGGGTCATGCGGTGCCCTTCTTGATGGAGGTTAAATGGAATAACCCAAAAATAAACACTCGTTCATGGAACGGAGCTTGGTTTCCATAGAAGCAGAGCTGAAAGTGAAAAAACGAACTAGAATAGAGTTGCATCCGTGGAATCCGATTTTCCGTCAAGGAAAGATGAAATTTCAGAGTAGCATTCCACCTACCTAGCTCCGATTAAAGGGAAAAGTCTCTTTACGATGAAGGATTACAACATTATTTTCGACCGAGTTCTGAGAAAAGTGAGCAGCGTTTGAATTGAACCAAGGAATTTTAAAGTATTTGTAGGATGTGTCTGTTTGATCCCTCGTATTTACGGAAAAGGGATCATTTTCAAAACTCTATGGGATCGATTGCTGTGCTGGGAAGTGTGTGTTAAGTGCCATTCTGGGAAATAGGGGGGAACGTATTTCAGTGTTTATTCAGGAGCGGTCTGCCGTGGTGTGTTGATTTAGCTTTTGGGCCTGTGTCCACAGTAAGGTGGCAACTGAAAGCGATCATCTGGTCGAATAGAGTCATACTTTTTTCACTTATCGGATGAGTCCACGTATGTAGTGTAGTTTGGGGCAGAAAAAGTTGAAGCAGAAGATACGCTGGAGGAAGAACCGTCAGGTTAATCAGCAAAAATCAGGTGAGTTTCGCAAGCTAAGTAAGTGACAGTCATTTTATGTGGAGATAAGTCTAATTTTTGTGATAATGAGGTCGATGTGACGCGCACGTTTCGGTAGCTCCAACATCACGTTTTCGGATAATTTTTAAAGTTCTGATAAGCGAGATCGGATTGACAAACATTAGCATAAGCATTAGCATTAGCACACCTCGTGGATGGAGCTACAATGAGAAATAATTCGTTGAAGACATTGTATGCCACCATGAAGCGAAACTAGTTACTGATGCGTTTCTTCACGCAATAATCTCCACAAAGACACTCCTCGATCGCTCACCTGGCCACGTCCATGCAACCGTTGGAGATAGGGAAGATTTGTTATCTACCTAAAGAAGTAACGGGGAACCCACGTAGCTTTCTGTCGATATCAAAGGAAAAAGGAAATGAATAGTCGGAGAGAATAGTTGAACAGAATGCCCTGTGTGGTGTACAGAACAAAAATGTATTAAAAAATGGTCGTTGGGAGCATCTAGTCTAACATGGTTAAGTGATGCTCCATTTCTTTTCAAACGGTTGGGTTAAGCATTAAGTATAGCCCTAGCTCCCTATGGCTTATGGTTATAGCGCCATTACTCGCTCTCTGAAAGGGAAGAATATCTGAAAATATAAGAAAGGGTACTGAAAGAGTACTTGTCAGATTTCTTGGAGTGCTGCGACAACATTGCGTTACTTTAATATACAACTTAATGTATGATTATTTAATCAGTCATCATCACAATTTGTATCAAACATATTTCAAAAAAGATCTTAAACCGAAGCATCATTTTTGGTTCATTATCCAAATATTAATTGAGTATCTGGACCATAAATTATGAATTTTAAAAACGGAGTAAACATAGAGGATTCAAATAATATTCGCGCATCGTTGATTTGCTTAGTTTGTGAGTGTGATGAAGCGCGGTAGAAAGTGAGTTGTTCGCGGTCGTGATTCGATGAAGCTTTTCTTCGTGTTAAATTCGTCGATGCTATAATCTATGCCGATATTATTGCTCACTGCATCATAGTCCTTCGTAATCAAACTAAAAAAACATCGATAACAGCCGACCATCGCTCATAAACAAGAAGTTAATCTCGTTTGTGAAAGAGTTTGTTTCCCGTCCATCTTAGTATACATCGGTTGGTTGTTCATCATATTGTAATTGTGCACACGTTTTACATCTACTCACTCGGATGAACACCAATAGGCCAACTCGATCTGCTACCATGGGTAAAGACGGTTTCGTTATGCCTTGGAAAATTTCGGATTAGTTTGCGTCAACAGCGAGCCCACTCATTTTTATAACGGTGGTAGCTCGTTGATTGATCTGTTGTTAACAATAATGATAATTTCATTCAGCTAATCAAGTAGCAGCCCCGGGTTTTTCTCAGCACGACATTATTTTTCATCGCTCAATATAAGCCGTATTAGAACTGAGCGTCCGAGACAATTCAGAGACTATAATCGAATAGATTATTCTCTACTCCAAAACACCCTCGAACATTTTGATTGGACGTTACTATATAGTATCACTGATTACAGACTTGGCTCTCGACTTCTTCAATAATACCGTAATTGAAATTTATGAAAACTTTGTCCCATTGCGTGCTCCTAGCCTCAGGTCAAATGCTCCATGGTTTAACAATGATATTTTAAATGCTATGATTGAAAGGAATGTAGCATATCGCCAATGGACTTCCACTAAAAGTGAACTTGATCGAAACCAGTATAAAAGGCTTCGGAATCGAGTTACTGGTTTGATTAATAAAGCAAAATCTGATTATCTCTCCACTAATCTGGTATCAGCGTCCTTTAACAAGGAAATGTGGAAAAGGCTAAAGAAGCTGAATATTACTGCTTCAAACGACGATGTTGAATTCCATAGTACTGGTGATGAAATTAATACTTATTTTGGCAATAACTTTACACGGGATTCATGCCTCCAGCCGATACCGCCTCTAAACTCAAGTGGATTCAGTTTTTCACCTTGTACTGAGTTAGAAGTTTCTTCAGCAATCCTTTCTATTCAGTCAAATGCAGTTGGTTTGGATGGTGTGGATTTAAAGTTTATAAAGATTATCCTTCCCTTCATAATTGTTCCTATTAATTATATGTTCAACCTGTTTATATCCACCAGTAAGTTTCCTCGTGCTTGGAAAACTACCAAGGTTATTCCAATAGGTAAAAGACCTCACAATAATACCTTGGAGAATCTACGTCCAATCAGCATTTTATGTTCTCTTTCGAAGGCGTTAGAAAAATTTTTGAAAATTCAAATTCAAGATTATGTGCAACAATTTGATCTTCTTAGCCCGCACCAGTCTGGATTCAGATCAAGGCACAGCACAACTTCTTCATTACTTAAGGTTCATGATGATATCCATCAGGCAATAGATAAGAAAGGTGTAGCATTTCTGCTTCTCATCGACTTTTCTAAAGCTTTTGACAGGGTCTCACATGTAAAACTCTTAAATAAATTATCATACAAATTTAACTTTCATCGTGATGCGGTAACACTGATGAAATCCTATCTAAGCTCTTGCACGCAAGTGGTCAGAGGCAAATGGTATTTTGTCCAACCCTATCAGTATCCTTTCAGGTGTACCCCAAGGGTCCGTTTTAGGTCCACTACTGTTTTCATTATTTATAAACGATCTCCCCGCGGTTTTGAAATTTCGTCTAATACACATGTTTGCTGACGATGTGCAACTTTACATCTGTTCAACAATCACCAATTTTGAAAATTTGGCACAGTTAATCAACTCCGATCTTGAACGTGTTCATAAGTGGTCTGAAAATAATCTACTTCCATCAATTCATCTAAAACCAACGCAATGTATATTTCAAGACAACAAACTCGTCCACTTTTGCCAAATTTGTTCATCAACGATGAGGTCATCCAATATGTGGAGAAAGTATGTAATCTCGGAATTATTTTCCAAAGCAACCTTGAATGAACTTTCCAGGTGAATTATCAATGTGGTAAAATTTATGCTGGTCTTCGTCACTTGAAACAAACAGCTTCAATGCTCTCCATACCTACCAAAATCAAGCTATTTAAATCGCTTTTGTTGCCTCATATGTCATATGGTCTGGAACTAGTTTTGAACGCATCAGCCGCTGAATATGATCGCATGAGAGTTTGTTTAAATCATTGTGTACGTTGGGTGTTCAATTTAAACAGATATTCCAGAGTAACGCACTTACAGCGACAACTCTTAGGATGTCCGTTTTATGACTTTTTCAAATTACGTTGCTATGTAACATTATTCAAAATTATTCATCAAGGACCGCAATATCTTGCTGATAAGCTACAACCTTTTAGAAGCAACCGTGTACAACACTTTATTTTATTGCAGCATTGCTCATCACACTATGCCAATACCTTTTTCGTACGTGCACTCATCTTATGGAATCAGCTTCCAAACGTAATAAAAAATGTGCGTTCTGCAGCAATTTTCCGTCGTGAATGTTTGATCTGGCTCAATGGAGAGAATTAGGGAGTGTGGGGCAGTTGGTCAGCAAGTCAATAAGTCAGTATTTAGTTTTTAATTAAGTTTTTTTTTGTTATTTTTTCATAAAGTTTTCTTTTTTTGATATGGAAGTGGTACGAGCAACATTGAACACCGATTGTAGTATTTTGATAAGGGACAACCCTTAAGCTACAAGTATGAAATAAATAAATAAATAAATAAATAAAATATTGAACCAAACGGTCAGAAAATGTATGTGCGTTCAAAGAGATTTCCTCCACTGCACAATATCTGTTACGGAATCTAAAAATGGTCTGATAACAAAATTATTAAAAATACTTAGCTAAATTCCATTTCATCCATCCAGCAACCTCTACCCGGCGAGTATTCCTTTGCTTCTACGAATGTCCAGAGTCTGATCGAAACCACTCATTCTAGCCACAACCATCAGCCTCGTCCTGCGGCTGATCAATCGGGCGCTCATCCATCTGCCTCCCGAGGACCAAGACAAGCTGCAGCTGCTACTTCGAATGTCCTGGTGTACTACCAAAATGTTGGTGGGATCAACAGTTCCCTTGCCGAGTATCAATTGGCCCTTAGTGATGGTTGCTATGACATTTACGCTCTCACCGAGACCTGGCTTAACGGGAATACTACGACGAATCAACTCTTTGATGATTGCTACAACGTTTATCGACAAGATCGGTCGCCTTCTAACAGCAACAAGAGTATCGGTGGCGGTGTTCTGCTAGCTGTTCATTCCAGATTCAAATCCCGTTCGGTCAATCCTCCCAATAGCTCATCGGTGGAGCAAATATGGGTTGCATTGGCTACCGACGATGCTTCGCTCTACGTTTGCGTGATTTACTTTCCCCCCGACCGAGTAAATGACGCAATTTTAATCGAAAAGCACCTTGACTCGCTGAACTGGGTCGTTTCGCAGTTGAATCCAAGGGACAAGGTGATGATTCTCGGCGATTTCAACCTAAGCACGATTTCTTGGCAGCAAAATTCTCTTGGGCACTACTTTCCTATCGTTTCTCGATCTACGATTGGCATGTCATCACGAGAACTGCTTGATGCGTATAGTACCGCTCAATTCAGGCAGCAGACTGGCGTTCAAAACGAGTATAATCGCATGCTTGACCTGTGCTTTGTTAGTGACGATTTGTGTGAGGATTGCACAGTAGTTATGGAAGCACCAGCACCGCTAGTTAAAATCTGTCGGCATAATCCACCATTAGTTTTGAAACTTGCGATAAATCCATTGCGTCGCTTCCGGGATTCCTCTGAAAGTGTTTTCTACGATTTCAGTAAGGCCGATTTCAGCGGAATGAACGATTTCCTGGGACTTGTTGACTGGGACGAGATTCTCGATGTTTCTGACGTCATCCTCGCTGCATCGACAGTGTCTGGTGCCATTGATCAGTTTGTTCCAGTGAGGACGAAACATCAATCACCTAAACCAGCTTGGTCGAATTCCGCTCTCCAAGTGCCTCAAGAGTGAAGCAGGCAGCTTTGAGACGGCACAGCAAATATCGAACGGATTTCACAAAATTGTGTTACGTGGAAGCGAATGCTGGTACAAGCAATTGAACGATCATCTCTATAACGCTCATCAAGACCGTCTACAAAAAGCCTTAAGTCCAACACCAAAAAGCTTTTGGCGTCATGTCAATGACCAGCGGAAGGAAGTCGGTTTGCCCTCCACGATGACGGATGGTTTGCTCGAAGCTGATTGCATCGCCGATATTGCCGATATTTTTCGTTCCCAATTCAGCAACGTTTTCTCCGACGAGCTGCTCGACCCGCAGGACATCGCGCTCGCCACCAGTAATGTGCCCCGTCTTCCTGCCTCCGGAATGCATTACGCCATCACCAATGACATGGTTATTGCAGCTGGCAAGGAATTGAAGTCCTCATCGGGATGTGGTCCGGACGGCATTCCATCGCTTATACTGAAACAGTGCGTGGATTGTCTTGCGTCTCCGTTAGCAAAGATATTCAATCTTTCTTTGTCCCACTGGTATATTTCCGAACTGTTGGAAACAGTCATATGTTTTCCCAGTGTTTAAGAAAGGTTGCAAAGAGAATGGTCTCAAATTACCGAGAGCATAGCTGCATTAAGTGCAGTATCCAAGTTGTTTGAGATGATTATTCTTCGGAAGCTAACGGGTGTCCACTAAATAATGAGAACGAAAAGAATGGGTCAGGAAAAAAATACCAGTGAAGTTTTGTTCAAACTGATTTATTTTATTAAAAGGGTCAACTTAAATCTTCAAACTAAGTTTAGTGAATATTGTCATATGGTCCGTGGTCCGCCGTGCGGCCTCGGCTTAGTCGTTATGCTGGAACATGACCGTTGGACGGCAGCCACATCGATTTTTCGGATGCAGCTTTTGATCCTGTTGGTAAGTTGCTTGGTGTTCTTGGCCTTCAATTATCCTTGTATACCATGGAGCTCAAAGACCGAAGAAATCCTCGATAGGACGGCACTGTGGCAAATTTGTCGGATTCCGGTCTTTTGGGACATATGGTATATTTGGCTCTCCAAAAACGTTAGCGTTTTTTGCGTAGTGCGATGATGCCTTGTCCGGCCAAAACACGTATTTGCCATCCGAGTGATGTTGTTTAAGAAATGGGATGAGTATTTTCTGCAAACACTCTCTTTGGTACACCTCCTGGTTGATGGCCAAACCGCTTGGTTTGAACCACGGCTTCGAAATACCCTTATCGGATATTACGATGTATAACATAACCTTCGATTCAAATTTGTGCTTGAACTTATACATTACTTTTGGAGGAGTAGTAGATTTGTCCTTAGTGTAGAATCGGTCGTTTCCGGTATCTGAGACTTCGAAGAAGAGGAAAGTAGCTTTCGTCGTCCAGAACGAAAGATTTTCCGCCGTAATTCCGAGTCATCCAGCGGCATTGGGATTTCACGGTTTGAATCTGCTCATCTGTGTACTCTGGGGATCTGGTTTTCTTTCTACACACTATTCCTTCTTTCTTTAGCGTCTTGCAGATGAGTGACTTCGAACAATGGAACTTTCGGGCTGCTTCCCGTTGACTTACCGAATCCTTGTTGTTGAACATGCTGCGCAGCGAGCGGAGCGATTTTCTCATTCATTATTTTCGCTGGACGGCCGCAACCTTTCTTCCGGGTTACTCTCATGCATGCCAGGATACGGTATACGGTGGATACCGGAACTTTTCACGACAAAAATGGTCCACCGTGTATTTTTTCCACGATCTTCGTTCGCTTGAAAGAATTGTACAACGCGCGCGCGCAGTTCTTCCTGTTTCGACGGCATGCTGAACACGACTGAACATGTTAGAGTGAAATAAGAGTGTATGAAAATTTTCTGGAGAGTGCAACGATTCATTCATCTAAAGTGACATTTCTATGCGGCCGTTTTTGTTCTGATGGAAAAGTATTGAAATCATTCTATTTTCAGTGGACACCCGTTAGTGCAGAGCTACGCACTATATTTCACCGGATCAGCATGGATTCATTCCAAAACGTTCGACATCGACTAATTTGACGTGCTTCACCTCTTTCTTGGTCAAGCAACTTGAAAACGGTAATCAAGTGGATGCTATTACCGAGATCTCTCCTCTGCGTTCGATAAAATGAACCACCAGATAGCAATAGCACAATTTGATAAGTTAGGCATGAGCAACAACTTGCTTATCTGGCTGCGATCCTACCTAACCGATCGTAGTATGTCCGTCAGAATCGGTGATCACGGTTCGTCACCATTTAAAGTTTTGTCCGGCGTGCCTCAAGGCAGTCACCTTGAGCCGTTTTTGTTCCTGCTTTACATGAATGATGTCAATCTCATCCTCAAATGCCTAAAACTCTCATACGCCGATGATCTGAAGCTGTTCTACGCGATAAAGCATCCACTAGACGCCGTTTTTCTGCAACAACGGCTGGGGGCGTTCGCTGAATGGTGTCGCATCAATCGGATGACATTGAATGTGTCCAAGTGCTCGGTGATTTCATTTGGCCGTAAACGCGAACTCTACCAATTCGGTTATGCTTTGGCAGGATTTGAGCTGCAGCGCGAAACGACGGTTAAGGATTTGGGGATTCTCATCGATTCCAAAGTACTTTCAAAGACCACGTAGCATACGTCGTGTCTAAGGCATCATCGCAGTTAGGCTTCCTGTTCCGTTTGCCAAAATTTAAGGATGTTTATTGCTTGAAATCGCTTTACTGCGCAATCGTTCGCCCTATTCTGGAATATTGTTCGGTTGTCTGGTCTCCATATTATCCAGAATGAAATCAGCGTGTTGAGGCAAATCCAGCGGAAATTCATTCGATTTGCCCTACGTCATCTCGGGTGGAGAGACCCGTTAAATCTACCCAGCCATATCAGTCGGTGCCAGCTCATCAACCTTCAACCACTTGATGGAAGGCGTAACGTGGCAAAAGCCTGTTTTATTGGCGATCTCCTGCAAGGGAACATTGATAGTTCTAGACTGCTCAGCATGTTGAACATCAACATACGCCGCCGTAATCTACGCGCACATGCATTCCTGCGGCAAGAACCAACTATGGGCTCCATGAGCCAATACGCAGCATGAGTCGTCTTTTCAATAGTTGTTACTTTGTATTTGATTTTAATGTACATAAGGAGTGTATCGAAAAGTAGTTATAAACATTCGATGCGTTATTACGCATAAACTACTGTATATATTTTTAGCGTGTAAGCGCCATTTGCTTTGTTTACATGTCAAAAATGATTATTCGGTTCATTCATTTCCGTTGATAAAGTTGTATTCAAAATGTCGCGAATTGAATTTGAGACTAAAAGAAATTACCGCACCACTTGGTGCACCGAAAAGGGTGTTACTTACAACCAGATTGCGAAAGAGTAAATGTTCACCCGGCAAGTGTAAAACGCATCATCGAAAAGTTTGGTAAGAGTGCTCCCTCGAGAGTTTACCAAGAAGTGGCCGGAAACCCGGCTCCAGCAACCCCGATTTGGACCGAAAAGTTGTGGATTATATTCAACGAACAATCTGCCTCTACTCGCGATCTAGCCAAGAAGTTCAGGACCAGCATCGAATGATTCAACGAATCAAAGTCGCAGGAATGACTTGAAGACGTACAAAAGAAAGTGCCCAAACAAACTCCGGAACAAAAGTCTCGTGCCAAAACCAGGGCTCCGAAAGGCTGTACAACTGCATTTTGGACAATGTCGACCAGTGCATTTTGATGGATGACAGAAACATACGTTAAAGAAGATTCAAGAACGCTACCGGGGCCGCAGTTTTATACTAAATCTGTTGGGGAACGTGTGCCAACCGCAGATACGACTGTTGCGATGGAGAAATTCGGTCAGAAGGTGCTCATTTGGCAAGCTATTTGCACATGTGGCTTGCGTTCTTCAATTTTCTATACAAAAGGAACTATAAATGCTGAGATTTATCAAAGAGAATGTTTGAAGAACAGGTTGCTACCATTGTATAGAAAGCACCAGTCCCCTCCTCTCTTCTGGCCAGATTTGGCATCGGCACATTACGCCAAATCCACTCTACAGTGGCTGACGGAGAATAACATCAAGTTCGTAGAAAAAGACATCAACCCACCAAACTGTCCCCAGTTGCGACCGATCGAACGCGAATAGTCAAGCGTATATTTAAGAAGGATGGTACAGTGTCCCAAAACATGACCGATTTTAAGAAAAATTGGGCAGCGGCATCCAGGAAGTGCACAAAGGTCACTGTGTAGAATTTGATGGCAGGTGTCTAATCAAAGGTACGGGCATTCTACAGAAATGAACATGATGACTAGTTTTTCCGTTTGGATCTTTTGTAAACATGTTAAGCTATAATAAACTGAAATAGTATGTTAATTTTAACCATGTTTTCATGCCTATTTTATTATTTGGAAGTTTATAACTACTTTTCGATACACTCCTTAGGGATACAAATAAGTGTAGTTTTAGACGTAGTTTTTGTTAATTTGATTAATTTTGTAGTTTTGTGATTGTAATTTTAAGATGCCGGTCATTGGGGCAAATATTTTACCTGTTGACTGTAATAAACAATAATAATAATAATTTCATCCCATATCCGATCCCAAAACCACGATCAGGCAACAAGTATTGAGCAATATTCATA
>JASCZW010017064.1:0-17644 GCA_034211315.2 Aedes japonicus | reverse complement strand
ATTTCATTCATTTCATTCATTTCATTCATTTCATTCATTTCTATTCATTTCATTCATTTCATTCATTTCATTCATTTCATTCATTTCATTCATTTCATTCATTTACATTCATTTCATTCATTTCATTCATTTCATTCATTTCATTCATTTCATTCATTATCATTCATTTCATTCATTTCATTCATTTCATTCATTTCATTCATTTTCATTCATTTCATTCATTTCATTCATTTCATTCATTTCATTCATTTCATTCATTTCATTCATTTCATTCATTTCATTCATTTCATTCATTTCATTCATTTCATTCATTTCATTCATTTCATTCATTTCATTCATTTCATTCATTTCATTCATTTCATTCATTTCATTCATTTCATTCATTTCATTCATTTCATTCATTTCATTCATTTCATTCATTTCATTCATTTCATTCATTTCATTCATTTCATTCATTTCATTCATTTCATTCATTTCATTCATTTCATTCATTTCATTCATTTCATTCATTTCATTCATTTCATTCATTTCATTCATTTCATTCATTTCATTCATTTCATTCATTTCATTCATTTCATTCATTTCATTCATTTCATTCATTTCATTCATTTCATTCATTTCATTCATTTCATTCATTTTCATTCATTTCATTCATTTCATTCATTTCATTCATTTCATTCATTTCATTCATTTCATTCATTTCATTCATTTTCATTCATTTCATTCATTTCATTCATTTCATTCATTTCATTCATTCTCATTCATTTCATTATCATTTCATTCATTTCATTCATTTCATTCATTTCATTCATTTCATTCATTTCATTCATTTCATTCATTTCATTCATTTCATTCATTTCATTCATTTCATTGGTGAGTCGCAAAGGAGCGTGCGTCCCCGCAACATAGCTCTGGTCTCACAAGTTCCTACCTCATGCTTCTACGGGTCTATAGATGACAAATACTGGAAGTGCAGCCTGGGCACTGTTGTTCTCCTGACTTCAGCTAGATTGAGGAGGTGCGTGTCGAGCGTCTGTCCACCAAGGAGGTGCGGCTCAAACAGCGACTGAGTAAGAAACGCTGTATCGCGTCAACTATACATTAGGTGGCAGTCGCACCAAGGCGATGTAGACAGCGCGACCCGGGTAAGGAAGGTGCATGCTGAAATCTTACCCAACTACGAAAAATGGAAGTATTCTTTATACGGTATATAACTTCAGATCATCCATGGAGTTCCCAAGTATTGTATAGTAATCTTAAATTATTTTTTCCTTCGTGACAATGATAATGCAGGTCTGTCTACAATTGCAGCAGGACCACAACCAGCAGACATGCAGACAGTTCAGATATAATGTTTGTTATCATTTTGTATTGTAACACCCTTTCGCAATATTTTTTATGCTCTTTCAGCTCCACATTTATGCGGATTTAGCCCATACTACAGATTCTACTATATTTTTTTTTCCTTCTTTATCCAAACAAATTTAATGATTTAAACAAATTGTTTATGATCCTTCATTTTCTATTGCACAGTTTTAAAGAATTATCCATGGGCCTAGTAGGATTCAAGAGTTATCGAAGAATTCAAATTTTCTTCCTTTTTTCTCTTTCTTTTTGTGGATTTGTTAAGTTTCCTTTTGGGCAGTAATCATAATCATATGGAATTTATTTCGGCTTACTGTTAGCTTAAATTTCCTTGGCCATTCTGCAGCCTGCCCAGTGATAAACTTTCCTTCATTACATCACTTTAGAAATTTTCGACATTTCAGAGTTTATATCATCTTACGTCGCAGCAGAAAAGACAAATAGCTGCATTTTATTATAATATGTATATTATTTAGTATCTCATTACAACATCGTTTTATTTTCATCATATCATCACTGCATATTTTTATAATCATAATAAAATTATTTATTAAAAATAATAAAAAAAACGGAAAAATGAAAAAGTATACCAATTGACAGGTGAGTAGGTAGACCACGGAAGGTAAGATTATTATAAAGAAAAATACTCTACATTATTATATGAACATCACTATATTATACATCAAATAAAAAGGGTTGGGAAGGGACCATCAGAGCACCGGATTGAAGCGATTTGGATGGGGAGAGTGGAATTGCCAACTCCCTGTCATTAACATTTCGTGAATTGATGGCGAGCTTTTCTACCCACTCATAGGGAAGTCCTCACGTTTGATGGCTTGTTCGACATTAGGTTGTAAGATTCTAGCATTGGAAGGAGATTCTCATTATCCCGCGGATTACGCGCAAGTGTATCTGCTTACGAGTCCGCCCATCCGTTTTTGGCCCTTCAGACAGTGTTAAATTGAATACAGGCAGATGTCGAACTTGATCAAATCATTCATAGAGGACGATCCACTGTCTTATGGCTGTGCCTGCAACGATGAGTGGTATCTTTTACATACATACATACATACATTTGAGAACATATGAATTGATTTTTACCGGGACTCCTGCGCAGACGACTGTTGCTTATCACTCATAATAATTGTTCAACATTGTTTTACATCGATGACTCATTGCGAGCACTCGAAGATAATTGAGGGGGATGTCGACTAGATGATGTTAAATTCGATTAGATACAACTGCACGGGGACGGGTTGTCCACATCCTGTAACAGGGGCAATTTTGTTTCCAAAAACCGTTGAATTACCATACCAAACATTTTGAATGCTCAACGGTGGAAGGTTTGGTGAAATTTAAGATCTCTGTTGATTGAATTTGTGGGATTTAGTTATCAGTTTCAGTAGCTGAGAGCAAGCTTCTTATTAAAGACTTTGTCAGTATGATAATATGAATAATTATGGGGAAAAAAACAACAAAAGGAGGCGGGGTGGAAAATCCGAGCTAGGAGAACGACCACTTGAATTCGGAAATAGTCACACTAATGAAGAAATAAAACAATAAGGGTCTAATGTTTGTCAATAAGGAACAAAAATGCCAATTAACTGAAATTCTGAGAGTTTGTATGTCTTTTTTGCATAAAATGTTCCGATCCGTCTCGAAGCATGTTGTTTTTTGGAAGACGTCTGTATCGAATCACCTCAAATTATTATATGAAGCCCATATAAATAAAATAAATCACATTGCGATTAGTGGAGCGGATTGAAAATAATGAAATCATTAGGTATTTTACGAAGTGTCTCGCGTTTGGTACGAAAAAGCTGAGCTAAAATTTTGGCACGAAATGCTTAAAGATGCAAATTTCACAAATTCCCTCAATCGTTATTTGAGATGGATTTGCGTAAGTTGTTTTTTCAGCTTAGGGTAACAAGCACAGAAAAAAAAAATAATTCTAACAAGCGCGTAAAATTTCCCCTCGTTCAATTCCAAGCCCAAGGCGGCGGAAACAACGACATTGTTTGCAATCTTCTATGCACCATACAACAATGTTTGCCATCTTTTATACGATAGGCTAGATTAAGGTGTTATCTGGCCTAAATTTACATGAAATATCTCATTTTTTTCTGCCATATCTAGCATTCCCTTTGTGTGCATTAGATAACGCAGAAAATTCAATGTTTATTTTTATCGGTGTGTCAAACATTAGAGTCGTAATGACACATGTAAAATGTAATGAGAATAGTACCGCAATACAATTTATTTACCACCACAGGTGGTACAGATACAAAATGTAACTAGTGGACTTCTTACAAACGATAATACTTAATTATACTAACTGGTAAACAAATCTACGAATAGAACACCATCTACCGGAAGGCTAACTGAAAATCCCATCCCCAATTTAAAATAGAAAACCGAGTATAAGTTCTATTATTCATGAAAACATAATTTGACATGAACTATAGAGCGACCTTCAAGCCGCCTGATAAAAACCCGGCATCTAGTCTTCGTGTGAGATTTTAGATTTTTCTTCAACGGTTTTCCAAAGTATGTGTTTTTTTGCATTCTGAGGTGTCCAATATAAACAAGTCAACTTAATTCAAAACTAGCAAAACTAAATGACGTAAAGAACTGCTTTTTAATTTTCCGAAAATGCATCAAAGTATGCTTGGCCTTAGAAATACTTATCTTTGTAAAATGCATGGATTCATTTTGTATTTAAATCCCCAATGCTTTCAACAACATAATTAACTTGTATCAAACATTGTCGAACCCCTTTTAAGAAATTATCAAGGCCACATATTTGTTCAACCTTCTGAAGAAATTCACTCCTTTAAATATACAACCAACCTTCTACACAGACTATCTTCCTGCTGTATGGGGGCCAACAGATGATAAAATAGACTCAGACTTCTCCTTCATCCTACAACTACCTTTACATCGCTCTTGCGCAAATTATAAATTTTCCCAACCTGCTGGCTGCCTATGCTCCCGAAGGAAGCCTCAGTAGGTAGGTATGTGTGCAGAAGCAAACAACAAAAAATTGTCTCCTTTTTCACGTTCTCTCGTTGCTTTCGGTTTTCCCAGAGAAATGGCGTTTGATTCAAGGGCTTTGCGTATTTCTCGTGAAGTTAAAGGTGATGTTTTATAACGAATTAAGCAACCATGCCACCCCATCAGATGCTCACCAGGGCTTCAATCCGTTTCATTGAATAATCAGTATATACAACGCACAAACTACTAATCATCTACCTTCATCTCCGTGCTCCGGGAGTAATCCGTCTCCGCTGGTGGAGCGAAGGATGGGTTTACGTTTCGCCAATGACCCACTCCTGCACTGTCTGCTGCTTCTGCTGCTCACAACGTAATCAGTCGTGTGGTTCGATCCCGGATGAAAGACACCTAAAACTATATATTGAACCAATGACCAACTGTGATGACGCGACTAATCCACTTAGAAGGGACTGCACTAGAACGGGAATCACTAGTTTCCATTGACACGCCGGACCACAACGACGCCCCTCGCTACACCAACCTCCAACTACCGTTTCACCGTTTCCGTCCGGCGACCGTTTCGATAGACAAACCAGATAGACAGACCGACGGGAGAGATGCGACCGAACCGAACGAACCGCGCACGGAAAATGAAAGAAAGAAAAACCCTTTCGCCCGGTGGACCACCCAATCGGGAATGTGCCGAAAGCTTCCTCGGTTCTACTTCGCTGATTCGAGGCGGCATTCAATATGTACGATGCTATGTTGCAGTTACATGCAGTTGCATTCGTAATGGAGAGCTATGACAATGTTTATACTGAGCCGGGCAATCTATAGCCATGTCTATCTACAATCGGATTGGAGGATTTCAGCTACTTTGCATGAGAAGGGAGAATCTAAAATTATAAAATTTGTGAAATAGGTGAATAGAACCTCATTAAAACGAAGGATTAACCTTTTTCTGTGTCGTGACAAACATAGACGTCTACTGTTCGTTGAGTTCGTTGGTTAAGAACAGCTGTTCTGGTGTTGAATTCTTAGCGAAACAAAGCAGTTTCATGTTTACTTCACTTCTTTTCGTCGTATTTCTATGAGTTTCATTGCGTGCACAATGAATTACCGTTGTTATTGAAAACATTATTTTCGCTTTATTTCAATGTCAAGTGAGCTCTCTAATCCTGTACTATGTTTGTATTTTTTTATGCGATTGTCGCTGCCAAGCACGGCCTACTAACTGAACAACTTAAAATTTCGCGAACATCAAGTTCATTCGAACGAACTCTTTAGTAGTGTTCATGTTATATTTTGGTTTGGTTTTTGTCTACCTTAATTAACATCCCATTCATACTACAACTTATATTACGTGTTATAGACTGTTTTGATATGAGCATAATGGTGGACTCGAACCCTCGAACCATCCTCATAACTGTTGGCCTAACGGACGAATTGCGACGCGTGCTGGATGAGGTGGAGAGGTGAGAGCTCAGCGACAGTTTTCTGCAGGTCCGAGCGATGTTCGGAGAGTCCACTTTACCGATAAAAACCAACCAAAATCAATATAGGACTCGACGAAATGCCAAAATGGTCGCTTCTGGAAGATTAATCTCGAAGTTGATTCCTTGTGAGTTTGACTGGAAAAATATATGCCTTTAAGAGCATGAAATGCAACTTGGTGAAATTGGTTGCAAACTTGTAGTGGCGGATATGGCATCCGCCTTCGTAGATGGTAGCTTCTTGTTGAAGGACTGGTGACCGGTGCAGACTGAGAACGGTGATGAATCTCAAATGAAACGGTTTGTAGAGTCCGAACCCGTTGATAGAGGAACTTCTGGCATGATTCATACCCAACGTTTTCTGAATTAGATGCATGACCTTTCCAAGCTCTCAAGGTAGCAACCCAACTAACATTTTTAGTTGCCTAAGCCGAAGTTAAGAACTTATAAGCTGTTTTATAATTGTATAAAAGCAAGTGAAGCTGAATAAGCTATAAGCAGAATTAAAAAATCGATGCAGTACTTATGCTTAATGTAACACAGCTTTAACACAACATTTAGCTTTAGGTTGCATACTTTGAAAAGAAAGCTCTTATGCGAACAATGTTTGTCTGCATTTACACAGCTTGTTTATGTAGCTAAGAAATTAGTCGGTTAAGCTTTTGAATTATCATTCTGTGTTCTCTTACACAGTTTTATTTGTTGGCTTTATAATAGCTTTTCAAAAGCCTTTATATTAGAAATACCTTAGCCGCTATACAGCTTAGTGATTATAGCTGTATAAAATGTTGTATAAGTACATTGAGCGAACATATCGAAAAGATTTCATTCGAATATAGTATGGAAATTTTCCAGAAGACATTATTGCAAATTTTATACGATTCTTTTATGGAAAGAAATCATATGACGATCGTATGAATATTTTCCTCACATGAAAAAAAAAAGTTGCAATCGGGATGAGAACCATGAACCTCGGCATCCAGAGCCGAGCCACAATCCCACGAGACTATACACGCTTGATAAGTGATGTCAATTGAAAGCGTAGAAGAGGCATGCATTTATCGACCAATGCAACAATAATCTTTTAATACGATCTCTTATGGCTTTGTGGTTAATAGTTCTGATCGTAGGAATAATTTCCTGAGTGTAGTTGCGGCACAGAGTATGGAGCATATATGCAGTTATTTATATGGAGTTCTTGAGCTTGCGCTCTTGAGTTGAGTCTTAGCTGTCAAACTAAATAAAAGGAATACCGTCCATTTTATCGAGCAGAGCATTTAGATTTCAAAATATTTCGAAGGATGTTTAAAAAAATTAAGAAAAGCGGTACTTACTATTGAAAATCTGAGAAAGTATGAAGCTTATTTGAGGAATTCATATTCGGAGATTCGCGCAATTGACAGTGCTGTCGAAAATTGCTTTCAAATAAACAATATAAATTCCACTGAGCAGAAGATCAGGTGTTCAATTCCCGGTCTTAGTGGATTTTTTTAATCACCGGGAATTCATTAATATAGCAATGATAAATATAGCAATCTATAACAACAGTTATAAATGAAATTGATATTAATGTAGTTTAAAAAAAATTATAACAAATGAATCCAAGCGCGGCACTGCTAACAACGTAAATTGGATGGTGATCATGTTTAGATTATAAGAATCTCGGTAACACTGATTTTCAAAACAGTACAAACCTGTTCGTAAAGAGCTTCAGCAATTATTGTTGTTCAACATTATTAGAACTAAAATATGTTTTGAATACTTTGAATACGGGTACTGGAATTCCTCACAGCTAATATGGATCTGAGGATACAGTCACCGTTCTTAAGGTGAAGGTGCAGAGTTCAAATCTGGTAAGTACACGGGTAAGTGATATATAAATATATACTATATATAAAACATTATAATACAAAGTTCATATAGTTAAATATTAATTACGCATTACAACGATAAAACAACACCATTGCCGTAATACCGTCCACGAGTATTGTAAACAGTGTTTGACATACATATTTTTTCGATTGCTGTATAGTGACTATGTTTAAGCGTTTATATCAACGTGTTAAAACTACCAATAAAAAGCTGTTTGCCACAGTTCTAAAAATAGAAATTGCGTTTCAAAAGAACAGTTACGTAATAAGTTGTATAATTTTTGGATAAAAGCTTCCTAGGCTATAAACCGATTACATATTCTGCTTGACATTTTTTTCATTTTCATGAAGCTGGGTAGATTCGCCAGATTTGCTTGTGAAAATATTGGCTGGGCGCTTGTGCAACCACTACTTAACCATTACTCAGTTTAAAGTTGTATACGTATTGCCTATGAAGCGATTATCTAATTAAAAATGTTACTTGGGAAGATCCATTTTGTATGACAGCATGCATCCCAGTGGGATATCCCACGTTTAAACTAATTCATCTAGCTTTTTTATTGCCTTGAAGTGGCGTTGTAAATTATCAACAAGACTAAGAAGATTCTGAGCAAATTCCTTCCTCATCAGAGTGAGATCATGCGTTGTGCGATACAACTGCTTCTTGGCAGGTAGTTTGCTGCCACAATATCTAAGGCATTTTTTCCACAGAATTTCCGGGACGTCGTGCACCATTGACTTAAAGGTGTTACAGAAGCCAAGCCACAATAAATCTTCGCCGTTATATTTCGACCGAATCTTTTTACAGAAGTCGTAGATGGAAACTATTCGGATGCTGTTGGACAACATTTTGATCGTTGATCGTGGAATTCAAGTCGAACAGAAGGTTGCATCAACCAACGTTTTGTTGCATAGTACCTACCGAGTCTCGAATTCGCATCGTTCTTGAAGATGTTAAACCAACGGAGCATCGCTATCGTCCAGCTTTTCGATCTCGGATTGAACCCTTAACCAGTCACGGAAGGCCTGGTCTAGAAACTCCAAGTACACTGGAATTCAAGGGAAATCGCGATCTTCCTTGTAATTTTTAACGAATGTCTGGATGGTTCCGACCGTGGAAAAAAGTGACCTTTTCCCTCAATTTTTTATCCTTTGCTTTCTTGAGGTCCATTTCCCGACAATTTAGTAAATTTAACGCATGTACTAACAAAGTAGTGAGAATTCTTCGCGATACGTCCCAAAGTCTGATTCATGTCGAGGGTCATGATTGCGTAGTAATCATCAAGAAAACTCAAGCACCAATCGAACAAAAACTCACGAACAATCAACAGTTACTGTTCTATTCGTTTATCAGAGGCTTGAACACACAGCTTCAGTGCCACTGGAATTGGATCACCTCACAAATGCGCTGTCCAGACTCAGAAAATACCAAGCGCAAGTGTATTTTTTTTTTTTTGGCAAGAGATGGCGCGCAAAACCTATCGAAGTATGTGTCGAACACAAAGCGCCATTTTCTTTTTGCTGCCGGCTACAAAACGGCAGCCGGCTACAAAACGTCCGTTTAAAGGGTGTCCACAGTTAAATTGCATCACTTTAAACTCGTCCTCAAAAACAAATCTCTAAACCGATTGTCATGAAATGTTCAGGGAATAAAATACAATGTATAATCTTGGTTTAGTTTTTTTTTTCACTGTATTTCTTTACCAATTCTTCTTAATACCACGCATAAGATTTTGTATAACGCTTAAACCGACATTTTTTCTGCTTTCAACCATGACTTTCACATTTCCTGTTCTGTAGTGACAACTTTAGGATGCTTACGAAGTTCGTGCTTCATTATATCCAAATAAGTTTCAATTGGCTGCAACTCTGGAGAGTTTGGGGATTAAGATTCTTCGGCGCGAAATTGACACCATTCGTTTTGTACCACTCCAGAACATTCTTAGAGTAGTGACAAGAGGTTCAGCCAAAAATTGCAGAAACGTTTTGTGTTTTGAGAAACGGAAGCAGTCGCTTTTCCAGCCATTCATTCATGTATACTTGACCATTTACAGTTAAAGTTATCACGAAAGGCTTGCTCCGTTTACCATTAATACAGAACTAGTCACACCCTTAAGCTGCAAATTTATTTTGCTCTGTTGCCGGTGTCTGATTTTATAACTGAGGCCCGTCCCTCTCTTCATTCAGGGTTATACCACGGGTCCTTTTGGGTCCATGGCTATACTATCAACGCTAGATGAACCGTAATGATTTATGGAGCAAAATTCAGTATGGTGCATAAGAAGGGACGGGTCTATAGCTAAATTATTAGACTATTTTATTAACATTTTAACCAACCATTGCGGTATGTCCCTGGTATAACCCACCATTTATTTTTATTTTTTTGACGTAGGACTTCGTCTTCGTTTTTTCTAAACTGGGGAACATTAAAAAAATCGCATTGCGATCGTCATAAAAAGTGGTCAGGATTTTAACATTAATATCTCAGTTATTTCTCACACGGTTTTCAAAATTTGTCCACCAATTGATTGGAAATATTTCTACGCATCTATTTACTAGAAAAAAATGTCAACTTCGGGTCACAAACAATTGAAAAGTTCAGAAGTGTTAAGCCTAGTCTTAAAAAGTAGCTGCTAATTCCTTAAAGCCTAAAAAGTCATAAACCTCAAAAGAATAATGGCTGTGTAAAATCACAGACTAAATAAAAGTGTATTTTTTTTAACTTACGTGTTTATTTGTGAGGCTCAAGTGCCATAGGCATAACGGAACCGAGTTCTTTTTCATTTTTATAATGACAATAACTTACTAACTATGTTAATTTTAGAAAGCCGAAAAACTCGCGGCTTGGTCGAGGTTAGGGATTACAATGATTCGGGTAGGAATGGGGAAGTAAGAATCTTAACGTTAGCTTTCAACAGCAGATTAGCGATGCGAAATTGTTGCTGTTGGTCTGGCGTAGATGTTGCGTTGTGTTAAGCTGTAACGATACAACAGAAGCGGTATTACGGGGGAGGGGACGAGGTGGACATGTTAAAACGACAGCTAAGAGAGGATCAAACGAATACATCTATTTGTTTCAAGAACTTGTAAATTAGCCCCATATAAAGGGTGTATTCGATAAAAATGGCACACAGAAAATCTTGTGGCATGTGCATCACACATGGCATCGAATCCTATTCAATAATAGCAGAACGCATAAGTTGCGCCATGCTGATTCAAAGTCAAAACCCTCATCAGTCATCGACCCACGGTAACTGCATTGCATAGACACTTTCCCATGAAAGTGTCATTTTACAGAGTCATTGTTTTATGGTTGTTTCCAAGCCATTTCGTTCCCAAGCTTAATGCAGCGCGTCAGTGCTGACCATGCGGTCTCTCTCTCTCTCTCTCTCTCTCTCTCTCTCAATACTTAGCTCTCTCCCGCCTTTTGCATCGATCACCGATTGGCTGATAAATACATAAAGACTTCAAGTACCTCCAGTAAATAGGAGTTTAGGTTAAGCTAAAAACTGAAATAAAGAATCGTAACTTTTGAATCGTATGAGTAAAAAACCTAGAAATTTGAGTAGATCTTATCCATAGTGTATTATTTACATCTGCCAAGTTTCATAGTTATACATTCAGTAGTTCCAGCCATGTCGTCGAAACAAGAAATTGTCCGTGAGAAAATTTTGTGCACTCACAATCAAAATCCAGGGGCGTCCCACCGGTGGATTGCTAAAACGCTTGGAATTACAAATACAACTGTGTCTCGTGTAATAAGAACCTTCAAGGAGCGTCTGAGTGTCCAAAGGAAGGAAGGGAGTGGTCGTAAAAGTGGTCCAATGGACAGTAAAATGGCCAAGAAAGTCGTACAACAATTCAAGAACCGTCCAAACATGTCAATTCGAGATGTCGCTAAAAAGTCAAAGGTGTCAGTCGGTTTTGTGCAGAAAACCATGAAGCGTGCTGGGACATGTTTACAAAGTGCAAAAAGCCCCAAAACGGAATGAAAAACAAAACATCACTGCGAAAACCCGCGCCCGGAAACTTTACACGAAGCTGCTCACCAAATCCGGTTGCATCGTGATGGATGACGAAACATACGTCAAGGCCGACTTCTGTCAACTCCCTGGGCAAGAATATTTCGTTGCCAAGTCGAGGTTCGATATTCCGGAGGATGTTCGAAAGAAGAAACTATCGAAATTTGCAAAGAAGTTTCTAATCTGGCAGGCGATTTGCGGATGTGATGAAATAAGTGCTCCCTTCATCACTTCCGGAACAATAAACGGTGCGATTTACACGAAAGAGTGCCTTAAGAAGCGTCTCTTGCCATTCATTAAGAAGCACAAAGGATCAACTCTGTTTTGGCCTGATCTAGCATCCTGCCACTACGCTCGAAACGTATTGGAGTGGTTCCGAGCCAACGGAGTCAACTTTGTGCCAAAGGATATGAACCCAACAAATTCACCGGAACTTCGTCCAATTGAAAAATTCTGGGCAATTATGAAAACGGAACTTTGCAAACATCCCAAAACTATAAAAACAGAGCACGAATTGAAGAAAATTTGGGTAAAAACAACAAAAACACTGGGAAAATCG
This sequence comes from Aedes japonicus, assembly GCA_034211315.2. Classification (NCBI taxonomy): domain Eukaryota; kingdom Metazoa; phylum Arthropoda; class Insecta; order Diptera; family Culicidae; genus Aedes; species Aedes japonicus. The sequence goes on along the minus strand of JASCZW010017064.1, from coordinate 5,340 downwards.
GTTGTACAAAATTTGATGGGTGGAGTGAAAAGGAAGGTGCGGGCATTCGGGATGGAAGACGAAATTGAATAAAACAAATGTTGTAAATCAAAACTCATTAGTAGTTCTTCATTCCCTGAAAATTTCAAGAAAATCCGATAATCAGTTTAATTTTGATGAGTATATATGTGTGTGCCATTTTTATCGAATACACCCTTAAGTCCAAGTCCAGCTTACCCAGCACATCTCTGATATCTTCCTTCTCTGGTTTTCCTCGGGCCCGTAGGGATGCGCAATGATCAGATCTGGCAATTTCGAAATCGAGGCAATACCAGACAACATGGTTGATGTCCTGATAACCTGCACCACAGCCGCATTGATTGGTGTCTGAGAGCCCTATTCGATAGAAATGCGAGCCTAGCGAGTAGTGATTGGACATTAGACGACACATTACCTTGATAAAATCCCGGCTAATATCCAACCCTCTGAACCACGACTTTTTCGATACCTGTGGGAGAATAGAATGTAACCATCTGCCCAAATCCCCTGCATCCCATTTTTGTTGCCAGCTGATCAAGGCCTGTTGACGGAAAATAGCAAAAAAATCGTTGAAGGCGATTTGTCGATCATAAATGTCGCCTGCCATAGCGCCCACCTTGGCAAGTGAGTCCGCTTTCTCATTACCCGGAATAGAGCAATGAGAAGGGACCCAAACCAAGGTGATGGTGTACGAATTGTTTGATAGAGCACTCAAAAGAGATCGTATTTCGCTAACGAAATACGGTGAGTGCTTTGCTGGCCTCATCGAACGAATAGCCTGAAGTGAGCTGAGACTATCCGTAAAAATGAAAAATTGGTCAGAGGGAAGAGAGGCAATTCGCTCTAATGCATAGTGTATAGCCGCCAGCTCTGCGACGTATACGGAGCAAGGATTTTGTAGTTTGAAGGAGGCGCTATGAATTTCGTTAAAAACACCAAATCCAGTGGAATCATTTGTTTTTGACCCGTCGGTGTAAAACTTCCTGTCACATCTGATATGGCCAAACTTACTTGCAAAAATTGATGGAATGTACTCCGAACGGAGTGGATCTGGTATTCCGCGAGCTTCTTGCTTCATGGTCAGATCAAAAACTACAGTAGAACTAGAGAAGTCTTGGGAGTAATCACGATTAGGAACATTCGAAGAAGGGCTCACCTCCAGAGTCATGTACCAATAGTACAGTGTCATGAACTTAGTTTGAGGATTTCGTTCGATTAGCTTTTCAAAATTTTCAATTACCAATGGATTTAACACCTCACAGCGGATGAGGAACCGGAACGATAGCTCCACAAAACGATCTGATAAAGGAAGAACTCCTGCTAATACCTCCAAACTCATAGTATGAGTTGAGTTCATGCAGCCTAACGCGATACGAAGACAACAGTACTGGATTCGCTGCAGCTTCAGAATATGAGTTTTCGCGGCGGATTGAAAACAGAAACTACCGTACTCGAGAACCGACAGAATCGTTGTACGATACAGCTTTATCAGATCTTCCGGGTGGGCTCCCCACCATGTTCCGGTGATAGTACGCATGAAGTTTATTCGCTGCTGGCATGTCTGAATCAGATACTTAATGTGCTTTCCCCAGGTGCATTTAGAATCGAACCAGACCCCTAGGTAATTATAAGACAAACATTGAGTTATTGTTTTAAATAAAAGTGTATTCTGTCTTCGGCAAATTCGATTCACATCAATTCTTCTATCTGGGAAATATAAAAAAAAACATATGAGTGATTGATACCTAGAACATCCTGAATATGAAGAAGTTCAGAAAGAAAAAATAAATGCCTTTTGAATAGTGTGAAGCGTTGGTTAGGAATATGGTACATATGTATACGTGTTTTTTAATTCTCGTTGATCAACGTTAAATATTTTTGTATTTTTCTGGTATGCCCAAAATGTACTTGACTTCAGAACTTAAGATCTACACACTCAGACAATTTTACAGTATCCGGTAATTTTTTACCGAACTTTCAACAGCTGAACGTTCGGTAATCCGATTTAACGGATTTCGGTAAAATTTGACAAGTTCCGGTAATTTTTTTACCGGAATACTGTAAAATTTCGCCAAAATCCGGTAAATCGGATAACCGAACATTCAGCTGCTGAAAGTTCGGTAAAAATTACCGAATTCTGTAAAATTTTCTAAGAGTGTACATTAGTAATTATAGCTAGTAGGGCTATACAAAGGAATACCACGTTTTCAAGCATATTCATTGAATATGTTAGAACTTTAACAAAAGCATTATGTGATAAATTGGGATTATCTAGGTCACCCAAACTATTCTTGAGTTCCAAACATAAGATCCACAGTTGTAATATAGGTGATTGGAGTGTGCAGAGAGACAATATGTATTTATCACTACTCATTGAATAGGGAAGGTCCATTAATCATGTCACGCAGTAAGGGGGGAGGGGGGGTTTGGGAAAACGTGACGATCCATACAAAAAAATTTGAAGGTCCATACAAAAAACGTGACAAGGGGGGGAGGGGGGTTTTGTAAAAAGTCAATTTTTGCGTGACGTAATTAATGGACGTTCCCATAGTGTTGATGGTCAACAGACACAATGCCATATTCCTGGGATATTTAGAGCATCCAAACTGTCGTTAAGTTAAACCGTAAGATCAACAGTTGTAACAGTAGTGTTTAGGGCTATTTAAGGTGACCATATGTATTCCAACATATTGTATTAATCTTTTGGAAGGTGAACAGTCATTATATTATAACAGTGTGATCCTTATAGCTAATCCAAACTGTCGTGGGGCATAGAACTTGAAATCTACGGTAATAATAGTAGTTTCACAAAGTTACGCACGTATTCACGCATATTCAGTGAATATTTTCGACCGTAAAAATACACAAGAAGATAATCTTGGAATGATCTTGGTCATTCAAACTATCCTGGAGTTCAGAAATTGAGATTGACAGTTGTAATTGTATTTTTTAGGCAATACAAAGTTACAATGAGTATTCAAACACATTCAATCAATATTCTTAAAGGGCAACAAACATTATCAATCAATATCACATGTTCTAGGTCATCAAATCATCCTTCAGATCAGAACATGGAACCAACAGTTGTAACAAGGCTGTCTGTGCTATGCTACGATGTGTATTGAAACATGCTCATTAAATATCTTTGAAGAACAACATACATTATGAGGTAATCTTCGAATGTTCTAGGTTCCAAACTATCCTGGAATTCAAAACGAAAAATTAACGGCAGTAACTGTAGCTTTCTGGACCAAACAAGGTAATAATATGTATTTGACCAATTTAAGTGAGTCTTCTGGAAGTTAAACAGATACAATGAGGCATCTTGGAATGGTTTAGGTCACCAAAACTGCCCTTAAGTTCAGAAGATAGGATCTACAGTCGTAACATTAGCGTTATAACCTACGAAAGCTGACGATATACATTCAAGCACATTCATACCAGGCATTGTCAGGTTAACTTGGTGTATTCAAGGTCATGAAAACTTCCAAATTTAAAATATAAAGTAGAAATAGCAGTCTTTTGGGCTATACCATAGACTAACTCTAAGACCAGTAGGTGCTACACAAAAACAATTTTTTTTCTTGGCTCAGTCAGTACTAGCACATCGGTCCCAAGCTCGATCCCAAGCTTCATAATGCGCCCCTCATAATGAACTCACACGAACACACTCTCAAATGTTCTGTCAAAATACATAGCAAATCAAAACAAAGGCGCAAATATGTACAGAAAGGTGCTGGCTTCAAGGTGTACTTCGGACCAAGGGGTTTTACAACAATGAACCAATTTAAAATCGCTAGTTGCATATTGATTGTTGGCTATACCAAGCTAAGGTGAATATTCAATCATATTCATTGAATATTCTGAAACGGCCACAGACATCACAGGATAACCTTGTTAGCAAGTGGTCATACAAACTGTCCTTCAAAACTTCAGGTCAACAATTGTAGCAGTAGCTATATAAAGTTCAGGTAGTTTGTTTGACATAGAATATCCCAAGATTATCTCATAATGTCTGTCCTCCAGGACATTCATTGAATATGTTTGAAAACATATCATAACATTGTACAGCGGATTAAGGTACAACTGTAGATCTTGAGTTCTGAACTTCAGGGCAGTTTGAACGAGCTAGCAGATCTCAAAAAAATATTTCCTACTTTTATCAATAATTTCTATATATTTGAGCACCAAATTAATCAGAATACATCGAATTGCTGGTATAAATTAGGCCTGAAAGGCCCCGGATAAAAATAACCATACAATTACAATACAATAACATAAAATAACATTAAAATCTATTTCCGACCATGCATCTTATTGTTTATGAATCATATCAGCGCCAACATTTGATTAGGGCGAATCTGCTTTTGTAAACAAACACTTTGTCTGCTAATTTATCGGAAGTTGAATGCAATTCCTTCGAATTGAATATATCAGCGGAAAGAGATAAAGCTCCTCTTCCTTGAAGAGTTTTTAATTACTATTTGTGACCTTTTGTTCAATAGAAATTGACTACGAAAGCCATTGTTTACAAAAGCAGATTCGCCCTAATCTAATATTGGCGCTGATATATGAAAAACACATATTGTCATTACAAAAGATTTACAATCCACTCTGTATGCAAGGAATTTCAACAATTGAGAAACAATACAATCAATACTAAATTGACTCAAATTTGTTCGGAAAATAATGATTTTTTCTACAGTTATAGAGTATCTTGATATCAGAATGTATACATCTAGTTTTCAATGGAAATAATATTCATGTCATTTGATATCAAGATACTCTATATCACGTAATATAGGTTGTAGTGCGAACGGGGTGTAAGACCAGTAGCTCCCATACAGAAATGATTTTTTTCTTGGCTCAGTCAGTACTAGCACATCTGTCCCAAACTTGATCCCAAGCTTAATAATGCGCCCCTCATAATGAACTCACACGAACAGACTCTCAAATATTCTGTCAAAATAACACAGCAAATCAAAACAAAGGCGCAAATCTGTACAGCAAGGTGTTGGCTTCAAAGTGTAATTCGGACCAAGGGGTTCTACAACAGTGAACCAATTTCAAATCGCTAGTTGCATATTGATTGTTGGTATTAATTTTGCCTAGGGGACCAATGAACCAATTTTAAATCGTTAATATCCTGATGATTATTCGTATAACCATACCTATTTGTGTTGTATTTCTATGTTATGCCTGGGACAGACATACAACGTACAGCGTTGTACTCCTTTAGTCTAGTACGTGTTTTTCGGTACTGGATTAAAGTATTTGACAGCTCGTATAACGCTGTACGTTGTATGTCTGTACCAGGTATTA
>JASCZW010017063.1:0-17663 GCA_034211315.2 Aedes japonicus | reverse complement strand
GAAATTGTGGGGAAAAGCCTATTGAAAGATATTATGCAAATGTTGAAAAGGAGAGTTGATGCATCTTAAAGTAAAATCGGATGAAAAATCATCATGATACATTATGCTAACTATGAGCTGTTTTCGATACAGAGCTAAAGGGCGAACACGAAATTATTGCGACACATTCAACCGGGCATAACTTTTTTACCATTGGGTAAAAATCAACCAAATTTTGCACACTTTCTCATTGATGTGTATTGTTTACATGCTGTCAAACTCGAAGTCGTGTTTTTCGATTCAACGAAAATGGAGGTGAACCAACGCGAGTCGAGAGAACAAATTCTTTCCAAACACCTGGAATTTCCTGACCTGTCGCACCGGCAGTTGGGAAAAATGTTGAACATTCACCATTCAACCGTCTCCAGAGTGTTGAAGCGGTTCCAGGAGCGGTTGACGTTGGACCACGGCAAAGGAGCTGGAAGAAAACCGGGACCGGATAACAAAAGACGGAGGGAAAGGTAGAAGCGGATGATTGAAGCAAATCCCAACGTCTCAAGCCGTGATTTGGCTAAAAAGATCGGCATGTCGCCGAGCTACGTCCAGAATGCAAAGAAGAGAGCTGGACTACATACATACAAGGTACAGAACTTCCCAAACCGCGATGAGCGGCAACAATCGACGGCTAAAACTCGGGCACGGAAGCTCTACGAGAAGATGCTGACAAAATATGGCTGCTGTGTGATGGACGACGAAACGTATATAAAGCCAATTTTAAGCAAATTCCGGGGTAGGAGCAAGTTCTATGTGAACGACACATTTAAGAAGAAGAAAATGTCAAAGTTCGCCTCCAAATATCTCATTTGGCAGGCCATCTGCTCTTGCAGACTGAGGAGTGAGCCTTTCGTGACAAAGGGCACAGTAAATGGCGAGATCTACAAATCTGAGTGCCTCGAGAAGCGCCTTTTGCCGTTCTTGCAGCAGCACGACGAAGCTCCACTATTTTGGCCAGATTTGGCATCATGCCACTATTCTATGAGGCCAATTCTGTCCATTTTGTCCAAAGGACATGAATCCGCCAAACTGTCCGGAGCTGCGCCCGGTGGAGCAGTACTGGACAATGATGAAGCGGGAACTTCGAAAGAGCAAGAAGACATTCAAAGACGAGAAGGACATGTTAAGAAAATGGAAAAAAAAACTGAGAAACTGGTACCGGATGACACTGTAAAGACTTTGATGGAGGGCATCAAGCGAAAATGCGTTCAATTTTACACTCAAGGCTCCATCGATTAACTTTTCTTTTGATTTTTGAAGTAAATATATGTATAAAACTACCCTAAAATTTTGGTTTGATTCTAAACATTATAAGAAAATTGGCATGACATTTTCGGTGTCGCAATAATTTCGTGTTCGCCCTTTACGTCCAACCACTCAAAATATGGGCAAGTTATTGAGGATTATTCCGCAATTCGAAGTGACGGTTGTAATTTGGTGAAGTGAGAAAAGTCACTTGCAGTGATGTGACTCTCCTTTTCATTCACCCAGACGGGTCACGTCACTGCAGGTAACTTTTCTCACTTCACCAAATGACAACCGTCACTTCGACTAACTTTTGCTAGGAATAGAAGCGTGAGAATATGAACGAGAACGACCAGAATGCCTTCACCCATGCAACTGTGCTGGTTTTCGAAACAAATCGAATTTACGAGTTTGCATAGTAAACTATTGTTTAAAATGTTCCAGTGAACATCCCTGAGAAGCTTCAGATTTTTTACGGAGGACTACGTCTTTGTTTTCAATACAGGGGTACACGTTGCGGGTTGATAAATTTGGAGCGTCACGAAATGTTTTTGATGTTTTTTAACTGCATGGACAATAATGTTAGCCATCTGTAATTACAATATGACACCCAAGCAACACACAACCGTCAAAATTAGTTGCATCAACTTGATTGTTACTCAAATCAGCTACATAGCAGTAATTTCAACCGAATTGCAACAAGTGTGCTGCTAGGGCAATAGTTAATAGTGATGCATAAATCATGATTAATTTATTTACCACATTAGTTTAAGAGTTGAGCAAAGTTTTTAGACCATAAATTGCAGCAATATGGTCTTTGTTTCAAATAATTTTTCATTTACTACGGCAGTTTCACTTTATTTGTTTGCCATTTTCCAAAATGGCAAATCAAAAGTGACAGTTCCATTGACATCGCAAGAAATCTTCGCGTCACTGGACTATGCAGCGAATTGCAGAGTAGTGCTGCAGCGACAATATATATATATATATATATATATATATATATATATATATATATATATATATATATATATATAGAGAGAGAGAGAGAGAGAGAGAGAGAGAGAGAGAAGAGAGAGAGCTTATATCGAGCAGTTGCAACTTGTGACTGCACAGTGGAGGCTAGCACACAACTGTAACATGGTACTCACGTGCTCTCTCGATGAAGATAAGGTTTTTGGTATGGAAGCTATGACCCTCCAACTACACGAAATGTTCAAACCAGATGTTGAAATAAGCCACAGTCATCCAACCGAAGGAGTTAAAAACAAAAATTGTGTCCGAAGGGGCCTCTTTCTTTAGATTGTCCGTCAATCGAGCCCTGAGGAATATCAGCATTGGAAGATGTATCTGCCCAGAAGCTGACATACAAATGCATACTGTGGATAGCAGTCCTCTCTCCACGGATATCACAGATAATACCTGTCGTCTGCATTTAAACGCAAAGACCTTGGATCTCTTCGTTTGAACCTAGGAACAGGATAGTAAATAAATGTCTGGGAACCCTCAACCCACGGCAGCGAATATTGTACAACTTACGGTAACTACGGATGTACCGTCAACGTTGAAATCATTGCTTGCACTAAACTTCTTCTTCTTCTTCTTTTAGCATTCCAAGCTTATTGATTTCACAATTCGCTTATTGCTTGCTCTCTTCTTCTTAATGTACTTCCACAGTTATTAATTGAGAGCTTTCGATTCCAGGTAACCATGTTTGTACTAGTATGATTGTGTGGTAAGTACAATTATTCCCTATGCCCAGGGAGTCGAGAAATTTTCCTAAACGAAAAATTCCTAAACCAGACCGAGAATTGAACCCAGTCACCTCCGGCATGGTATTGCTTCGTAGCTGCGACTTTTACCGACTGAGCTAAGGGAGGAACAAGATGATTGCTTATGTTGCCTTAAAAGTTAGAAATACTGTTGGATACACTGTACATAGATATTTTGGGAACAGATCCAGCCATTTAAGACTGAGAATCGATATTCGATGCCATATTGGAATCCAAGATGACAGCTTCTGTTTCGAAAAATGAAAAAATACTGTCAAAAACCCTGAAATATCGTTATTTTTGGATCGAAAACGGCGTATAAGGACTGTATCGATAATAAGTTATCCACATATTTTTCTGCTAAATCATATGAAACAATGATGTTTTATACAAACGAACAAATGAATCTTTAGTGTACGGGATTGAACATGAGCATTGCAGAAACCGGATGAAATTAATAATATTCTTTTACTAATTTGCGAATTTTTTATCGAAGACTTTTCAATAAGTTCATTTCAACAAGTGTCTCGTCAAATTTTTTGTACGCCTTAGTCAAATTTTTTTGAACTCCTGCATATCTTCAGCTGCTTATCAGTCTTTTTGAAGACCCTCTTCACAATCGCCCAAATGCGTTTGATGAACCGAAGCTTAAGGTAATCTGGCAGATCAATGTCTTTCTCAGCGAAATCCATACCCTCTTCCGTGAGCCAATTGAGAGTTGTTTTGGAGAATGTAAACCGTGCAGCAAACAAAAGTTGACAATAAAACGCACAACATGCTCTGATGAACACAACTACATGCGTACAACTCAACTGTTCGTGGATAGCTTAATTTTTATACATTCCTTAATTGATTTAAAATGATGTCCGACGGTGTTTTGGAATCCAGTTTGGTAGCCTCTGTTGCGTAAAAATGGAAAAAACGGTTGAATGCCCTGAATATATACATATTTTTGGAAATCAGACCACGTTTAAATGCTAGAAATCGATGCCGGGTTTCATTTAGGAATCCAAAATGGCAATCATTCCCTGGGTGGGAAATACCGTCAAAAAGTCTGGAAAATGGATACATTTGTATCAATAACGGCATATAAAAACCATAAATCGAGGTATGACACTATTTTGTAATCCTAAGCCTGGACGTCATTTTGGAATCCAAGATAGCATCTTCTGGTTCTGAAAAAAGTGGGAAATACTGCAAAAAAAACCCTTCAATATGGCTAGTTTTTGGATCGTGAACTGCATCTTAAGACTTGACACCGATGTCTGACGCAATTTTAGAATCCAAGATGGCAAACAGACTCAAAAGGCATCTGTTTCGTAAAACGTTTTTCGCGTTAGCACTAAGATGTATACAACTGTACGTACTATATTAAGAACGCTCGAAGTCAGACATGCGGGCTCAATCAATAAGACATTTTTGAGTTTATCAATCAATCAGGGATTTGGATTGAATTTGATTGGATTGGATTGGATTTGATTGGATTTGATTGATTTGATTAGATTTGGATTGGATTTGAATTGGATTTGGATTGGATTTGATTGATTTGGATTGGATTGGATTGGATTGATCGGATCGGATTGGATTGGATTTGGATTGATTTGGATTGGATTGGATTGATTTGGATTGATTTGGATTGGATTTGATTGGATTTGGATTGGATTTGATTGGATTTGGATTGGATTTGGATTGGATTTGGATTAGATTTGATTGGATTTGATTGGATTTGGATTGGATTTGGATTGGATTTGGATTGATTTGGATTGATCTGGATTTGGATTGATTGGATTGATTGGATTTGATTGGATTGGGATTGGATTTGGATTGGATTCGGATCGAATTGGATTGGATTTGGATTGATTTGATTGGATTTGGATTGATCTGGATTGATTTGGATTGGATTTGGATTGGATTGGATTGGATTTGGATCGATTTGACTGGATTTGTTAGATTGGATTTGGATTGATTGGATTGGATTTGGATTGGATTTGGATTGAGTTTGATTGGATTTGGATTAGATTCGGATTGGATTTGGATTGATTTGGATTGATTTGGATTGATTTGGATTGATTTGGATTGGATTTTATATACATGTGCATCTCACTGGTAGTGGTTGGCCATTTGTCTACCAGTCTCATACAAGTAAAGGGTGTATTCGATAAAAATGGCACACACATATATACTCATCAAAATTAAACTGATTATCGGATTTTCTTGAAATTTTCAGGGAATGAAGAACTACTAATGAGTTTTGATTTACAACATTTGTTTTATTCAATTTCGTCACCCATCAAATTTTGTACAACCGATTTTCCCATTGTTTTTGTTGTTTTTACCCAAATTTTCTTCAATTCTAGCTCTGTTTTTATAGTTTTGGGATGTTTGCGAAGTTCCGTTTTCATAATTGCCCAGAATTTTTCAATTGGACGAAGTTCCGGTGAATTTGGTGGGTTCATATCCTTTGGCACAAAATTGACTCCGTTGGCTCGGTACCACTCCAATACGTTTCGAGCGTAATGGCAGGCTGCTAGATCAGGCCAAAACAGAGTTTATCCTTTGTGCTTCTTAATGAATGGCAAGAGACGCTTCTTAAGGCACTTTTCCGTGTAAATCGCACCATTTATTGTTCCGGAAGTGATGAAGGGAGCACTTATTTCACCACATCCGCGAATCGCCTGCCAGATTAGAAACTTCTTTGCAAATTTCGATAGTTTCTTCTTTCGAACATCCTCCGGAACATCGAACTTCGACTTGGCAACGAAATATTCTTGCCCAGGAAGTTGACGGAAGTCGGCCTTGACGTATGTTTCGTCATCCATCACGATGCAACCGGATTTGGTGAGCAGCTTCGTGTAAAGTTTCCGGGCGCGGGTTTTCGCAGTGATGTTTTGTTTTTCATTCCGGTTTGGGGCTTTTTGCACTTTGTAAACATGTAACCCAGCACGCTTCATTGTTTTCTGCACAAAACCGACTGACACCTTAGACTTTTTAGCGACATCTCGAATTGACATGTTTGGACGGTTCTTGAATTGTTGTACGACTTTCCTGGCCATTTTACTGTCCATTGGACCACTCCCTGAAGACCACTCCCTTCCTTCCTTTGGACACTCAGACGCTCCTTGAAGGTTCTTATTACACGAGACACAGTTGTATTTGCAACTCCAAGCCTTTTAGCAATCCACCGGTGGGACGCCCCTGGATTTTGATTGTGAGTGCACAAAATTTTCTCACGGACAATTTCTCATTTCGACGACATGACTGGAACTACTGAATGTATAACTATGAAACTTGGCAGATGTAAATAATACACTATGGAAAAGATCTGCAATCCGCAATTACAGAAATATCAACAACAGTGTTCTTTCGTAGATTCCCAAAAACGGGGTAGAAAACCTAGTCCCACTGACCCTACAATCGACAGAAAGGTAAGGGACTACATCAGCATCAGTCGGAGATGTGGCGAAAAAGCTAAGTACTTCGGCGACTTATGTTATGCGTGCCAAGGAGAGAGTAGGTCTACAGACTAGTCGGAAGCAGAAGCAGCCAAAACGAACGACCAAACAGGCTGAATCTGTGAAACCAAGAGCTCGAAAGCTGTACGGCCAACTGCTGGCCAAAAATATGCGGATGTTGAAAAATAACTCTATTCTTTACGGCAGACCCAATCAATGGTCAAATTTACGTGAAGGAGTGTCTGCAAAAAAAAGTTGCTACCCTTGATTAAACAGCATAACAAGCCTACAATCTTTTGGCCTGATCTTGCTTCCTGCCGTTACTCTAAATATGCACAAGAGTGGTACAAAACACACAATGTCGTATTTGTACCAAAGGAGATGAATCCACCAAACTGCCTAGAGAATCGCCCTATCGAAACTTTCTTGGCTTTGACAAAGGCGATCCAGAGAAAACACATGAAAGCAGCAGATAGTGTTGAAAAATTCAACAAAAAAATTGGCCAAAAGTTGAGAAATTGATAGGAGAAATCAGTGTGCAGACCCTCAACACTACTCATAAGGTAAAAGTTATAGAACTTGCCTTTCCAACGGAAAATCAAGCAAATTTAAAATGAAGATGGAAAGGAAACATTGATATTAACTATGTTTGAGAATAAAATAATCTAAAATCACTGTTTCTTTATTTGAAAAAGAAAGTGTATTTATACTTTTCGGAACAGTCTTTATAGTAACAAGTGATTTGATAGTTCTTAAAATAACTAGAAGCTCGTTTCAAGTTCTCGACTTTAAGACTCGCATTGGAGTCATTGCTCTGTATCTCCACGTCGTACGAGGGAATGTAGATATAATATTCTATATTAAGAACTTCGTAGTGAGTTTGCTTTTTCATAATTCAGTGCTCCTTTAAAAAGTGTATTAAATCGCTCTCTATGTATCGTAGCAGTAGGATAATTAAGCAGAAAGTCTCTCGAAATATCAATTTTTAATTGTTTTACTGAGCCGAAAGAAGACAACCCAAGGTTTTTTTCAGAAGGGATGGTAAAACTTAAGTTGAGTAACTTTGGCCATAGGAGAGGTCGTTAATATGCACACTGAAAAACACAATCATAAAACAAAACCTTCCACTTATCAATTAAATTGAATTAAATAAAAGAACGGAAATATTAAGAAGAAGAAACTTATGAGTAGATTAAAAATTAGGGCCTTTTTCGTATTATTTAGCACTTTTTGTGTTTTATTTATCTAGCGAAAAACACAGAGCCATGCGATATGAGACAATAGTTCACAACAATAGCTATTCACAGAACTTGAAGAGCAGTTCAATTAAAACAGCAGGTGTCATGAACAAACTTGTCCTTTAAGTCGAACAGCAACCCGTTTGTTTGCTTATGTGACGTAACTGGGTTGAGATTGATTATTTAATGAGATAAAGATAAATTTTGATAATATAATCTACCACTGCATTACACTTGTTGAATCCAGCGGACACAAATCAACACATTTGTCTCATGAAACAACTAATTTATGACACTTCTTGAACAATCACAATAGATAAAGAAGGTTGCAACCAACTCAGCACCATTATTACCTAAAAGAAAGCTACTTCCCATTTCCCATTATTTTACAGAGGATAATGGTGCACTGTGAGCGGACTCTCCTTGAGAAAATTGGTCAAGGAAGACCTTGGCTAAAAACATACCGGAAGCAGAAAAAATCCAAAAAGGAACCCAAAACAGGCCGCGTCCGTGAAACCACGGGCCCGCAAACTCTACGATTCCTTAATGTGTAGAAATTCTGGGTGTATAATAATGGACGATGAAACGTATGTGAAACTAGATTACAAAACGCTTCCCGGACCACAATGCTATACTTTAAGCGAAGACAAAGACATCCCTGAAACGGATAAAGCAATTTTTACCGAAAAAATCGGTAAGAAGGTTATGGTTTGGCAGGCAATATGCGAGTGTGGTAAAACATCTAGTCCGTACATCACAACGGAGACGATGAACACTCAGAAATACGTTGAGGAATGTCTCCAGAAGCGATTATTGCCGATGATCAGGCAGCAAAAATGTCAAGTAGTGTTTTGGTTTGATTTGGCGTCATCTCATTACGTAAAGGACACTTTAGAATGGTACAAATGTATGTTTCGCGCCGAAAGACATGAATCCGCCGAACTGCCCGGAAGCACGGCCAATCGAGACTTTTTGGGCTTTAACCAAAGCAAAGCTTCGAAAATTCATAAAACCAGCGGACGACATCCAAAAATTTAAAAAAGATTGGCCAAAAGTGGTCAAAATGGTGGGAAGTACCACTGTGCATAAGCGAATGGGTTATTTTCGGGGAGCAGTTAAAAGTCCTGGCTATGATTAAAAATTTTGATTAAACGAGAATAAAATATCATAAAAAACACAAATACAAATATGATTTGCCAAATAAAATTATTAAAACTAAAAATAACATGACTTTTTTTGTTATTTTGAAAGTGTGCTTATACTTTCTGGAACAGTCTTAAATATTTAATTATTTAATCCCTGAAAATTTGAGAAGTATCCAATTTAAAATGAAATTTTTTTGATCATTTTTGTGTGTCTCATTTTTTCCGAGTCTAGTCTTTATACTTATGCATTCCAGCGGACACAAATCAACACATTTGTCCCATGAAGTAACTTATCTATGATACTTCTGGAACAATAAAAATAGATAAAGAAGGTTGCACCCAACTCAGCACCAATATCAGCTAGAAGAAAGCTACATCCCATATCTTATTATTTTACAGGAAAACTTCAAACTAACTTTACTCGACAAAGGGCTGATAAAATGTCTAAGCGCATATCTTAAGCTCCTAAGCTTTTATCGATTTACCTAATCAATTTCCTTATCATCGTTTGGTCAGCTATGGTTAAATATCAGAAGTGATAATCCGTAAAACGAACCAATCAAAATAGATAGGACATTTTGCATTGTTTGTCTAGAAATATTTTTGAATACGGCCGTCATCTACAATACAAACCGACAAGCCCACCAAACCGGCCGGGCAGCGTAAAATGTTGTAATAAATTCCCCCCCAAAAAGTTCAGACCAAATATGACCGCGATTATTCGGTCACCGAGCGAGGCCAGCCAGTCGAGGGAACAGTGGCAAACCCGATAAAACCATCCGGTCTATAAAAACTTTTATTCAACACGCTGCTTTCAAACGTACTGAGAATAAAACTTCACTTTATGGTGCTGTTGGGATCAATTTTTATTTCCGCAAAACAATTACCTCAATATTTCTGTTTCAGGTGCTGCTCGAGTTCACAGGCTATACACAATTTCCACTTTGTAAACATCATCCCTTCTTTCAGGCCTGTTTGACCGGGTATCGAATATCTCGGTCCGAGCTGAAAGCTTCATTTTTCGCATAACCATTCCAGTCGGCTTTCGCTCTCAGGGGGGTAGTCTTCTCAGCATCGACATCAGTTTGCCTCGTAAAATGTTCAAATAATAGTCGAAAATAGCATATCGATTACATACAGCCGGTACCTTCTTTGCCCTTGCTGGACTCGGCGGAAAACATCCTCGAAGCGTCACGGGAAATTATGCATCGATAAAAATTTATAATAATTCCGCCACTTGAACGGTTAAGTGCCTTTCTACTGTCTGATCTGGAAGGGGACGAAGTAACATAAAAAAAAACCAGCTGAAAAAGCGCTCTCATAAAAATGGAAGACAAGAAAAGTCGTTCAAACAATTGCGAATCATTTGTTCGCTCTTTGGCTTTTTCTCCACCGGAAAATGCACCAGCGTATGTTTTCTGCCATGTCGGTGGAAACTGAAACCGGTTTCGAAAAGTTGAAAAATCAGTTGAATTGTTGAGCAGGCTCCGGTCCACGGTCCGGTCGGTCAAAACCGAGTGCTGGAAAAATGGAGATGCATTATTTGCATGGGAGCGGGGCTTTCCTTAGTTCGAACGGCAGTCAGAGAATCATTTTCTGTGATGAACTATTCAACAACATCGTACGTAGTCCGATGGAAATATTTTCCGCACTAGAGCATGTACTTTATGCTGGATTGTTTTTAGGAGCTTGGAACTGGAGGGTCTTATGTATATTACATGGAGAAGCTACGTAGCTAGCAAATGATAATATCAAATCATTTGGATTTCAGCTGTTATCGCTAAACAAAATTTGTTATTACCATTCTGTTCTTTTGATATCATATGTTATCACTTTTAAAATACAGTTTGCGACAAATTTTGCTGGTTAAATGCAAAGCTATAAACTCAATTCGGATGTTTGAATAAGAAATTATGATTTTAAGTAAACTAATTATTTCAGTTATTGGTGTGAGAGTTTGATATCAAGTGAATAAACAAACTTGAAACTTGCTTGCAAGCGCTTTATTTAAGATATTTAGTAGATAACATTAGACACCTTAAACAATATGGTGAGAATTTTTCTGAAATTCAAAGAAAATAATTGCTAGCTCTGCTAAAGCTCAGCATTGGAGAAATAAAAACACAGTGCGGGAGAAATAAAAACACAGTTCTATGAGTGTTCACTATGCGTAATTTGCAAACTGTATTTTAGTGACAGACGGTGTTGATAGGTTAAGAGCTCAATATTGTACAGGATATTTGTTCTAATGACGTCAAGTAGACAGAAAGTTAATCCAATTCTCCGTTTATTTTCTTCCATTTTCGTCAGGAGCATGGTGCAGCGTTGCCAGACCCACTAATTTAATTTCTAAACAATGATTTTTTTTTAAATCTCAACAATAATTTAAATTTTGTGTAAATCTCACTTATTTAACATTAGTTTACGTGGTTGAAGTTCGTCATAGATTATCCTATCGCAGCCAGGGAAGCAGAGTGATTTGCAGTTCCATGTTCCGAGTTTCCAATCGTAGTCCTTAATTTGTCGCCTAGGTCTTTGCCGATTGTTACGGTCCGTATTAACTTCTGTATTATTTGTAAGATTGATTTTTAAGGGCGGCTTGTTGGGCCTTCCCTACCCCCTGTCTCGCCGGGGACCATCGTGCACAGCACTGTTAAGAGTCCCACGCTGGCAGATGGACGATGATCTGCCGCTCCTAACAGGGAAAACAGACGCTCAGATAGACCGCATCCCTTGAAGAGGGCAGCCCCCTTCCCTGTCAGCATATGACCAAGGGTCCCACTGGGTTGGTTACCTGATCTTTCCTATGGTTACTCATACCCCAGTTGGCACCACGGGGAGGTAGGGATAGGAGTGACTGAACAAGAGGCTAAGGATCGCAGTAGGATCTATTTTATACCTGCAGGTACGCAAAGTACCAATGAAACGCATTGTCCAGTCATTTACCAACAAGTACTTCGACGAGCACCTGAACGGTAATGTAACAGCGAACGAAAGTGGCTCGGTAATAAATCTAGGAACACGCGCAGAAGATGAGAGGAACCCGACTCCAACCCTTCAGGAAGTTGAGGAGGAAATAGGTAGGTTGAAAAACAACAAATCCACTGGTGTTGACCAACTCTCAAGTTAGTTATTGAAATACGGTGGTGAAGCACTGGCCAGAGCGCTGCACTGGGTAATAACCAAGATTTGGGAAGAGGAATGTTTACCGGAGGATTGGATGGAGGGAATAGTGTATTCCATCTATAAAAAAGGCGACAAGCTGGATTGCTGCAATTAAGGAGTGTATCGAAAAGTAGTTATAAACATTCGATGCGTTATTACGCATAAACTACTGTATATATTTTTAGCGTGTAAGCGCCATTTGCTTTGTTTACATGTCAAAAATGATTATTCGGTTCATTCATTTCCGTTGATAAAGTTGTATTCAAAATGTCGCGAATTGAATTTGAGACTAAAAAGAAAATTCTGCACACTTGGTGCACCGAAAAGGGTGTTACTTACAACCAGATTGCGAAAAGAGTAAATGTTCACCCGGCAAGTGTAAAACGCATCATCGAAAAGTTTGGTAAGGAGTGCTCCCTCAAGCGATTTACCAAGAAGTGGCCGGAAACCCGGCTCCAGCAACCCCGATTTGGACCAAAAAGTTGTGGATTATATTCAACGGAACAAATCTGCCTCTACTCGCGATTCTAGCCAAGAAGTTCAGGACCAGCATCGGAATGATTCAACGAATCAAGCGCAGGAATGACTTGAAGACGTACAAAAGCAGAAAGTGCCCAAACAAACTCCGGAACAAAAGTCTCGTGCCAAAACCAGGGCTCGAAAGCTGTACAGCTGCATTTTGGACAATGTCGACCAGTGCATTTTGATGGATGACGAAACATACGTTAAAGAAGATTCAAGAACGCTACCGGGGCCGCAGTTTTATACTAAATCTGTTGGGGAACGTGTGCCAACCGCAGATACGACTGTTGCGATGGAGAAATTCGGTCAGAAGGTGCTCATTTGGCAAGCTATTTGCACATGTGGCTTGCGTTCTTCAATTTTCTATACAAAAGGAACTATAAATGCTGAGATTTATCAAAAGGAATGTTTGAAGAACAGGTTGCTACCATTGTATAGAAAGCACCAGTCCCTCCTCTCTTCTGGCCAGATTTGGCATCGGCACATTACGCCAAATCCACTCTACAGTGGCTGACGGAGAATAACATCAAGTTCGTAGAAAAGACATCAACCCACCAAACTGTCCCCAGTTGCGACCGATCGAACGCTATTGGGCAATAGTCAAGCGTATATTTAAGAAGGATGGTACAGTGTCCCAAAACATGACCGATTTTAAGAAAAATTGGGCAGCGGCATCCAGGAAGTGCACAAAGGTCACTGTGCAGAATTTGATGGCAGGTGTCAAATCAAAGGTACGGGCATTCTACAGAAATGAACATGATGACTAGTTTTTCCGTTTGGATCTTTTGTAAACATGTTAAGCTATAATAAACTGAAATAGTATGTTAATTTTAACCATGTTTTCATGCCTATTTTATTATTTGGAAGTTTATAACTACTTTTCGATATACCCTTATCGTACGATCACGCTACTGAGCGCTGCCTTCAAGTTGCTTCCAAATATTATGCTGCCGTTCGTCACCACAGCAAAGAGTTTGTGGGCAATACCATGCGGGATTCATGGTGCCCGCGCTGCTGGGGACCAGATTCTGTGATGGCAATCGTGCCTGCTTAGGACTCCGGAGGACGCTAAGATCAAACAAAGTTCGCCGAACCACAAAGTTGACCATCTACAAGACATTAATTAAACCGGTAGTTCTCTACGGCCACGAAACATGGACATTGCTAGTGGAGGACCAACGCGCCCATGAAATCTTTAAACGGAAGGTGCTGTGTACCATCTACGGTGGAGTGCAGATGGAAGACGGAACGTGGAAGAGGCGAATGAACCACGAATTGCCCCAGTTGCTGGGAGAACCTCCCATCGTACACATCGCAAGAATCGGTCGACTACGATGGGCTGGGCATGTCGTTAGAATGTTGGACGAAAACCCTGTGAAAATGTTTCTCGAAAACGAACCGACAGGTACTAGAAGAAGAGGCGCGCAACGAGCAAGGTAGATGGATCAAATAGAAGGTGACCTGCGGACCCTCACTTTTATCGTACTTATGCAAAATGGGGTTGCGGCTGAGATGGGCGGGAATAATTTACCCATCCCAAAATAAATTAAAGCACTGTCGAGAGTCATAACTTCATGCGTGGCCCGCACGGCCTAGTGAGATCAACCACGGATTCAGTATCAGCACTTTCCAAAAATTCAGGATTGAATCCCAATGTCAGAAACATTGAAAAAAGACGCGGGACTACTCCACCTGGTTGCGCTTTTTTTGTCAATAACATTTTGAGTCGATAAAGTAGATCTGTCAGTCCTTCAGGCAACAACCAGAGAGACGTTTTTTTTATTGTAACAAAATATTTGTAGTTTTTGGTATTGTTTTTTGTATAATGCACGAATTTTTTTTCTGTATCAACAAATGCTTTGTGCTTTGAAAGTTGCAGCGTGTGCCACACTGGTGAATGTTCTTCATAAAAAGTATCAATACAAGAATGGCACGAGATCACGGCAATCAGGCGTGTGTCATCTGGCATGGATTTGTTGTTAGTCACTATTTTCGATTTCGTAACATATACTAAAATTAACTTTCAGCGTAGCTGAAACTGCGTGAGCATTTGAAAGTCTACAGTTTCTCTCTCTGGAATATTAATCGCCGGTTTACATTACGAAACCAAAGCGTAGCACTAACAAATCCATGCGTTGGTGCCACGCTGTTCTGGCCGGATCTTGCTTCGTGCCATTACGCCAAGCCTGTAATGGATTGGTACGAAGCGAAGTGCATTGATGTGGTCCCGAAGGAGGCGAACCCGCCAAATACACCAGAACTTCGTCCGATCGAAAAGTTTCTGGGTAATAATGAAGAAGAAGGAAGAAAAGCAGAAAACATTTGAAACTGATGAAGCTTTGAACAAAACAGGTATAAATAGTATTGAGGATGGACAAAGCCTGCCTGTGATCCATTTATATGTTAGAGAATGTACGAGCATTCAGCTTGGGGAAGAATTCAATAAATAAATTATGCCAAACATAGTTAATATATAGTTATTTAATCCCTTAAAATTTGAGAAGTATCCGATTTTAAATAAATTTTTTATGGATCATTTTTGTGTGTTCATTTTTTCCGAGTCCAGTCTTTAGCTTTAATTGTTTATACTTTTGAAAGGGAAGAATTTTCTTTACATGCAAAGTGGTGTAAGTTTTATGTATGAACGTACTTTTCTTCTATGCCATTTGAAAAGTAACCAATTTCTAACAAGTTTGAAAGTAATCTCAATATTCGTTTCAAAAACATTTTGCATAAGTTACTAAAGCAAGCATATAATTGACAAAGGTTATTCCATACACCTTTAAAATCAAGCGAAGCTGAATATAATTTAACGTGAAGAACATTTTAAACTTAATAATAAATAAATTGAAACATACAACCTCTTGAAACTAAATAGCAAGAAAGAAAATAACTAACAAAATTTCAAAACTGCTGGTGGCGATCAAGAAAATGGAGAATGTGGTTGCTGAAAATGGTCATCATAAAACAAACCGATGGTTTTAGTTGTTGATGAGTTAAACATAGTTCACGATTGATATTTTTTCTCAATCTTCTTGGGTTGTATGATTGTTTTGCAGGAAACCATTCTGTGAAATAACTGCACAGCTGGTGTTCGATGGTTGGTCGGACGTCCCCACATGTTTCTTATAGTCGCTGGCACGATAACTGTGGCAGCAGAACCAATCAGATGCAAAAAATACATTTTTCATCAAGACTTTTTAATTAGTTGCAGAAAATGTAATAAACTAAAATAGCAACAGGATTCCAGTTTTGCTTATCTACCTTTCGAAAGGAATGTATCAAAATTTCGTGGACCAGAGAAAGATACGACGTAAATCTCCAAATCGGCATTGGCGTGGACCCACTAAAGTTTGTGTGCTGTACTTCCTCCAAAATCGCAGCTTCCCCCCCAGAATTTTTTTTCATTATGTTTGACTTTGAATTGTGTGTCATCATTCATAACTTATGAATTGTGTTAGTTTTTTTCCAGTGTAATTTGTTTTGTACGATAAATTCCTCCAGTAGTTTGAACGAGTAACTACTTTTAGCAGGTATGCGCATACCATCTTCCCATACTTTTCATCATAATTTCATACCCATAGTTTATTTGTACTGGTATACATATCAAGAAAACCATAGTTAACGACAATTAGATTCCTTCGAGAATTTGATATTTCAACATTACATCCACTTTGTCGAGAGTTTATGTCTGTTAAAATGAAATGGAACAAAATATTTGCATCATGATTCAATGAATGAATGCAATTTTGCTAGAACCAAAGATGTAAAAGATAAACATAGTCCGTGCTAATTTATGGTGTTATGAACGAGGAATTTAGTTGAATTGAGCGTAGGCTTATGAAGCAGTATTGAAGCAAATGTGCCGGATCGTGCTCAACACGTCAAAGTCAGAATAATTTTGTGCATGTGAAATCAGCTTTTATACCTTAAAAGACCACTTGTGATGGAAACCCACTTCAATGAAGTTTTTTAAAACACAACTTTATTTACCAGTAATGTTTTTCTGCTGTTTACTAAAACCTTCATTGAAACCTGCAAGGTATTGTGCCATCCTTCAATACATGTTTTAGTTGAACTCATCATTGAATAAATACAGCCAGAGCAGACTAAAATATTTACCGCATCAGTATCAGTAAAAGAATAAAAATGAAAAAGCCATCATTACATTAGTTGTCAGATCAGCATTAAAAAATTAGAATGAAAGTACAAAGATGAGCAGCTGACACCCATCAGAATGGTAAATCTGTCACAGCTATTAGTATATGCAAATTAAACATGGCAGTTCGCCAACTGTGGCTCTGAGCACCAATTATCGCATAGCGTCTTTAATTTGTTGATTTTTCCCATAAAAACAGTAAATTATACGATATTTATTTATCCATTGCTCATTTTACTGTTTTTATGGGAAAAATCGAATGTAAAATTAAAAGACATATGCGAATAGTTTAGTGTTCAAATTACATAATTTGGCGAAATACTGCCATGATGAATTGCATATGATAATAATAGCTGTTGCTTTATTTGACAGATTTACCGGTCACAATTAGATTTATCCGAAGATCTTTTCTCATCTTTACGCTCATTCCTAATTTTTTAATGCTAATTCACATTATTTGTTGGCAAAAGGCCTTAGTAATTTGTACTTAAGAATTTTTTCATTTTTTATTACTGTTTCAAATCTCTCTTTAATTGATGATTGACTATATGCTGCCTTTTGTGGTGTTATTCTAAGATGGAAACACGATTCGTTTTTTGCTCGTAACATGTATAATTTTTATTTTTTTCGAAGATTTTCGAAAGAGGGTTTGTAAGGGCTCCAAGTTTGCCTACTTGAACCGTCATTTATAGCCATCAAAATTATGGTCTTTTTTTGAAACCATAGAAAATTACAATTTTAAAATGTATTAATATATGTATTTCACTATTATTGATTCCATGTTATTTCTAAAAAAAATAAAAATGTCATTCTTATATATAAAATCCAGTGCAAATATGTTCAATTCAATATAACTCAACAGTGTTCCATTCTATGAAATATGACACCATAAACACTAAACATAAAATTACATACATGTAACGATCCAATAC
>JASCZW010017062.1:0-17648 GCA_034211315.2 Aedes japonicus | reverse complement strand
ATAGAAATATATACTGTTTACCATGTGAAACATGAAAATCATTATTAATTTTTTTTTCCCTG
Source organism: Aedes japonicus (assembly GCA_034211315.2). Lineage (NCBI taxonomy): Eukaryota > Metazoa > Arthropoda > Insecta > Diptera > Culicidae > Aedes > Aedes japonicus. Next base: position 17,586 of record JASCZW010017062.1, on the reverse strand, counting down.
TTCGGGACATAAACCACTGCAACCAGTAATTTGATCTATTGTAGTACACGGTGTTCAATAAGTTCGGATACACTTTCAAAATTTGTTAAAAAAATGAAAACATGTTTTTTATTTTTGGATTTATGTTATTGAAAGCTATGTTTACAAGGAACGTTTACAACATTTCTCTTGGAATGACCCCCGCTTTGTACTCCTAACGAGCTTCAAACGTTTCTCGAACGCGTCGCAGGCGGCACGCACGGACTGCATGGGCATTTCGTCCCAGATTTTGAGAATTACCGTCTTGAAATGATCCAAAGTGCTGACCTTGTATTCGTTCAGCTTCGCCATCATATAGGACCAAACAAAAAAGTCGAGAGGATTCAAGTCCGGGGGCTGGGAGGCCACAAAGTTTTGTCCAGAAAGTCGGTTAAGTGTCCCGACACCAGGCTTGAACCACATTTGCCGTATGGGCTGGTGCACCGTCCTGCTGGAACACGTAGTGCTCATCGCCGTAGAGGCTTCGGAGACTGGGGGCAACAACCTTTTCCAAAACCTCAGTTTTGTAGTACGCCGCGTTGATTTTGACGTTTTTTCAATAAACACCAAGGGTAGCTTACCACGTTTGCATACTGCCCCCAAACCATCACCGACGCGGCACTTTGGAACCGAGGGATGTTTATATTGGATTCAGGAATGCTGTCCCTCGATGGCGCCCACACCCAGTCATTTGCACATTGTGCGGCTGCTGCAGCACGAACAGTTTCTCGTCCGAAAAAACAAACTCCTGACCAGCGTGCCGAGAGAGGATCCTCTTGGCTCGATCCAACCGCTTTTTGCTGGTAGCCTCCGAAACGCCATGGACCTTACGTTTTTGTAAGGCCTGAAACCAAGGTCCTTGGTGAGTATGGTGTGAGCGGTTCCAATGGAAACGTTGAGATCTGCAGCCGTTTTCCGGATTGAGCGGTTCTTTTTGCGCCGAATTCGCTCCCTCACGATCTTGATGACCCGTGGCGTCCTCGCTGAACGCGGCCGACCGGATCTCGCACGGTCATTGGTCGAGGACGTCTCCCGGTATCGCCTGATGGTCGTGTAGACAAAGTTCCGCTTGACCCCATGCGATTTCAGCAGCCGGAATATATCGCCGGGTCGCTCACCGTTCAAAAAACGCTTAATTACGAAGTCCCGATACTCTTTCATCGCGCGTAACAAACGAACAACAACTAACAGAATGTCAACACCGCGCACATTCGGTGGCGTATGAATGAAGCTAAAGCTGACACCAATACCAATGCAGAATATGTACATGGCGCATACCTACGCAATGATGAAAACTTGTATTCGAACTTATTGAACACCGTGTAGAACACATGCATACACCTTTGAATAGCTCCTCTGGAATGATAATTTGATCTAGTAGTATCGCGCTGTTTAGTGCGTGTCGAGGTTACTTCATCACTATTGAGAAATGATTAAGTATTCGGTGTTGTTACAGTTGTCATTGTTTGTTTTGTCGGCAATGAATCAGGTTTAATTGAAAGTTTCCGCTGTTTAAACCCTTTGTGAGCGACAGCACTCTTCAAGGCGCGCTCTTGTCAGTCAAAACCGGTTCATTTCAAACAAAACAGTAATAACTCCGATAGTGACCATGCATCAGAACCCTAGTCATAACCATTTCAAACTATAGAACATCAAATAGAAAATAAGAATTCACATAAATGAAGACTAACCATGTTTTCTTTATTCCAAGCTCATCCTCGGTGGCGCAACCCGAGTATTGTCACTTTTCACAAGACATAAAAATGTAATAAGGCCAATTATACGTTCCTTTGACTACAAAAACAAATATGTTCCCTAGTTTGAATTAATTCGGACTAGGGTTCGGTGTGTAGATCTGATACCCCGTAACGCACCACGAAAAGGTGATCTACCAGCGTTACAGGCTAATCATTATTATCCAGCAAAATTATCATCTCGTGATCAAAGGTGTCCATCCACATCACCAGAAAAAGCTAAAAATTACTCATTGACAAAGTCACGGGCATGAAACTGTACCGATGCTGACGAAGCTTCATTGGATGGACTTACGTCAAAGCAGAGCTTGATGTTCAGTAGAGGGAAACAGAAACTTTCAAAGTTTGCCAAGAAATACCCGATTTGGAAAATCTGAGGAAGACATGAAGAAAAAGTGCGTTTCCGTGAAATAGAAGCTGCAGCCAGATGTTGTACAGAACCTAATGAGTGGAATTTATCGTAAGGTGCGAGCACACGGCTATGTTTCCGTGATGCAAGTTGATGTGGGACACCCTTTATAAAATTTATAATTGTGTGATAAGTTAATCAATTTCATCCCACTGATCAATTTCACGCGATTCCGCGATACGCCTAACCCTTTTCCCATTATACGAAAAAGCAATCAAATGGCACTTCCAAACCTACCCCGACTATCGAAGAAAACAAAACCCACAATGATGATGCCGAGAATAGCAATGGCAACCTTCCAATTCAGCACTACTTTCCTGTAATCCTTGTGCCACCCATAGTGGGTGACCCGACGCACGACGACTACGAATAGTTCTCATCATCGGTGAACGTGATCCAACTTGATTTGGGTGGCTTCTGCTCTGTGAACAGTCAGATCTCCTACTGCACGATGGGTGATGCCTTTTATCTAATCTGATGTTTAGGGTACTCAGTATCAAATTAGGCAGTCTTCGTTAAACTTGTTACCTACCGGATATCACAATATTTGACTTGAAAATCTACCGAGTAGTTATAGACCTGACTGTAAATGCTTTCTCGCATAGTAATGGAAAGAGCGAGAAATGCCCTTACGTTGCCATTCATAGGCTTGTAGCCAGGAGGTAGCATACTCACCCGAATAGTCTCAATATGGTGTCACAGAGACAGTGATGGCAGTATAATTTAAGATCGTTCCAACATAAACCTTTTATATGTGATGCGTGTGTTATTTTTTGAGTAACATCTAAAGCTGAATAAATATGGGAAAAAAAATCCGTATTAAATGGTTCTACTGTTGGGTGATAGCTTTGAGCTAAATGAGTACGAATTGGGCAGAGTTCAATGCGTCAGTACTTTTTCCAGATCTTATGAACTGTTGAATTTGGTTGAGCTTTACTACACAACGTGTGGCGAGGTACTGCTGAAATATTTTTAAACCATTTACAAATTTTGAGATCATAGAGGCCAAACACACTATCCAACCTACTTTGGAACACAGTTGGGATCCTATGAAGATTTATTGTGTTTTTTATTCTTTTCTTAAAAGACAGATACGTAACTGCACCGTAATGGTAGATTTAATCTCAATTTTTAGATTACGTAGACTCATTTATTTCCAGTCACATGACTACGCTTATCCGATTGGTTCAATTTGTTGAGATTCCTCTTATCTAAATGAAAATAATCGCTCACAAGCGCCAATATAATGGATTTATCTTAACTTTAAACAAAATTAATGCTTTATTTTAAAAATTATATTTTTTGAGTAATATATTTTTGACGTACAAATCTAACTTGAAATTGAAAGATGGGTTTTTAATTTTAAACGTGAGTATTTTTTGTTATACAGAGTGAAAATATTTGATTCTAAGTACCATCCGCACGGAAATATGCACATTAATATTATTCTGAAATTGCGTCAATTTCGTGCAATTAAATTCAATTAAAAAAACTAGTAACAAATTGCTATATATGCTATATATGCGACTACCATGGATAGTTTAATCAACGATAAAAGATTTGCATCCCGCATAATTGCAAACCATTCCTAGACCGTCATTATGTTACAAAATTTACAACTATAAACTAACAATTTCGTCAATAACAATTTCGTTAACAATAATGTTAGCCTAGCTCCTTCATTCGGCCTATGTACCAAATATTTTTATTAATTCAGCGGTAATCAACAATATTATGATCCTATCAAGATGGCCGACTTAAGTCAACTCAAGATATATATCAATCAACTAGATGTTGTTTGCTTTCGTAACTAACGATTTCTCAGCTTTTGAGACATCATGATTACGCTGGTAAAGCTGAACAAATTATCTCCATGATCTTCGAATGATCAAAATTTTGTTTAATTGAACCGATAAACCAAATAATGCAGCCTAGATGTATAGAAAATGTTCACACTTTATAAAACTAACAGTTCCGCACAGAGTAAATAACAATCCTCGAGTACTTTTTCACAAGGGCACAAATGTAAACAACGCGTTATTCATGGCATGTTATTAAAATAATGTAAAGGGCGAACACGAAATGTATTGTGACACATTCAATAGGCATAACTTTTACCATGGGGTAAAAACTCAACCAAATTTTGCACACTTTCTCATTGATGTGTATTGTTTACATGCTGTCAAACTCGAAGTCGTGTTTTTCGATTCAACGAAAATGGAGGTGAACCAACGCGAGTCGAGAGAACAAATTCTTTCCAAACACCTGGAATTTCCTGACCTGGCAGGTTGGGAAAAATGTTGAACATTCACCATTCAACCGTCTCCAGAGTGTTGAAGCGGTTCCAGAGCAGTTGACGTTGGACCACGGCAAAGGAGCTGGAAGAAAACCGGGACCGGAGAACAAAAAGACGGAGGGAAAGGTGAAGCGGATGATTGAAGCAAATCCCAACGTCTCAAGCCGTGATTTGGCTAAAAAGATCGGCATGTCGCAGAGCTACGTCCAGAATGCAAAGAAGAGAGCTGGACTACGAAATATACAAGGTACAGAACTTCCCAAACCGCGATGAGCGGCAACAATCGACGGCTAAAACTCAGGCACGGAAGCTCTACGAGAAGATGCTGACAAAATATGGCTGCTGTGTGATGGACGACGAAACGTATATAAAAGCCGATTTTAAGCAAACTCCGGGGTTGGAGTTTTTCACCGGCAAGAGCAAGTTCTATGTGGACGACAAATTTAAGAAGAAGAAAATGTCGAAGTTCGCCTCCAAATATCTCATTTGGCAGGCCATCTGCTCTTGCGGACTGAGAGTGAGCCTTTCGTGACAAAGGGCACAGTAAATGGCGAGATCTACAAATCTGAGTGCTTCGAGAAGCGCCTTTTGCCGTTCTTGCAGCAGCACGACGAAGCTCCGCTATTTTGGCCAGATTTGGCATCATGCCACTATTCTAAAAGTGTCCTGGAGTGGTATGAGGCCAATTTTGTCCATTTTGTTCCAAAGGACATGAATCCGCCAAACTGTCCGGGCTGCGTCCGGTGGAGCAGTACTGGAGCAATGATGAAGCAGGAACTTTGGAAGAGCAAGAAGACAGTCAAAGACGAGAAGGACATGTTAAGAAAATGAAAAAAAACTGAGAAACTGGTACCGGATGACACTGTAAAGACTTTGATGGAGGGCATCAAGCGAAAATGCGTTCAATTCTACACTCAAGGCTCCATCGATTAACTTTTCTTTTGATTTTTGAAGTAAATATATGTATAAAACTACCCTATAAATTTTGGTTTGATTCTAAACATTACAAGAAAATTGGCATGACATTTTTCGGTGTCGCAATAATTTCGTGTTCGCCCTTTATATGCCCATATTTGTTAAACTTTTTGATGGATTATTTCTGAAAGTTTTAATTAACTTTTTCAAAACAGTGTAAAATCACTTTTGCACTTTTTGAATAATGTAGATACGCCGCTTGTGTTAAAAAGTATTTTGCGAATCATTATTATATTATTTGTAATATCTTTAACGACGCGTTTGTAAAAGTATTTATACCTACAATGCTAAAAAATTTAGATTATTTTAGTAAAAATTGATTTTTTAGCTAAAGATATTTTTACAACGTTTTGTTGCAGAAAAAAATAACACGACGTTTTGATAAGGTCGACCGTATCTGTAGTGAAATACACGCTCAAAACAACCTCTGCTTTCATTTGAATAACCGTTCCTTTTTCTCACGGCAAAGTTACTCAATATTCGTTAAAAGTGGAACAACTCATAATTTGAGTTGTTCCACTTTTAAGATTAAATAACTTTCTGTGAAAAAAGGACGGTCGATAATATGAAGAAGAACTGTTGGGCGTGTAATATACTTGACGTAACATTTCGACGTATCAACGTTGTCATTCGCAGAATGATATCAATTGACGCAAGTAGCATGCCATCTATCACACTGACTTATCAAAATGACGTTTTATCTTTTTATATTGCGGACCGTTGTAAGAAAATATGTTTCTAAATGAAACTTGAATGTTCACTCTAGTATAATTTTTAAGCACCAGGCGCATAAACAAAACATGTTTTTATCATTTCACGGATGCTGAAACGTTGCACTGATCACAGCATCTAAAACTCTCCGCTTCATTTCATTGGTACATATTTTACATTCTTGTTGCATTCACTAAAATGGCGTCAAATCAAGTAGATGTTTGCATTGTACGAACGGCAGCAAAACCGAAGCCGCGATCTTGCCAAAAACTAAATACTGAAAGTGCATATGTTTGTGGCAAATCATTTGACCACCGCTTGACTGTGGATCGGAAGGTTGAAAGTGGAAAAAATCGAAAAGTATGCTCCGACAAATGGACAAGAAGGTGTGGTAGCCATTATTGAGAAAAATCCTCTGTACGAAATGTGGCTCGCAAAGTTGAAGTCAAAATCATACGTAGAAAAAGTGAGGCAGTGGCAAGATGGAAGGCGTACAATGTAAAGCGCCGCCATCGTACATGACAAGCAAAATTTATATGCAAAAAGTCATTGCTAGAAGCTTTGCACCAATTTGTTTCCAAGCGTTTCGTTGTATCATAATGGACGACGAAACATACGTACTCGTAGATTTTAAAGCTTCCAGGACGAACTGTTTGTACCACAATGCAAAGGCGTTTACGGACGAAGAATGTGGCCAAATTCCCGAAGAAGTATTTAATTTGGCAGGCCATATGTGTTGTGGTCGAAAATCTAAAAGTTTCATCTGTACCGTGTACTATTAATAAGGATGTGCACGAAAGAGTGTCTGCAAAGCGAATGCTACCACTTATCCGAAACCATGGCTCTCCAGCTCTAGTTAAGCGGAAAATCTTTGAAACTAAAAGAAAATTTTACCGATGATTTCAAGATAAGATGGAGAAGTCGTGCAGCCAGTTTACAGGATACGGTACGGAATCTGACGGTGGTGTATGTATGTATTTATGTATGTAAGGTAGCCACCACTTCTTAGACCTTCTCATGTATGCACGCTCCTTAATATGCAGGTTAAATTGAGTTACCGGTTTATATTCACAGAAACGCTGTATGAAAGGCCAACAGCGATGGGGGCGGACCCGAACGCAGAGACTCTTATTCGAAACCAGCGGGAACATAACATTCTCCTTCCAACGTTATGATCCAACAAATCGAGTAACCCAATTTGCCAATACTTATTAAGCTTTCTACTGGACGTCAACCTCGCTGAAATTGTTGGAGTAGAACTCACAGCATCAAAATTGAATCCAGTAGTATAAAAGAAAATGATACTGTTTGTTCCCTCGTAGGCGCCAGTTTGTCATACCACTTCATTGTCACTCCCGCGTTCACCTTCCTTCCTTTGTGTTGAGCGGTAAAAAAGTCAGAAAGCGGGTTGCAGCACATCCCTCCAGTATCACAATTGATGGTGTGCCTTAACATAAACGCTAACTTTCTACGTGGCAAAAATAAAAATGAGCTAAATATGAGATACTTTCACAACTTAGAGACCAGAAATATGGCACCACTCTCATCAACACGGCTATAGACTGTTCCGAAAAAATATAAATACACTTTCTTTCTCCAAATAAAAAATACTATACTGTGAGTTTTGATAAGATATGAAAATAAGAATGTTTTCTTTCCATACTTCATTTCAATTTGCTTAATTTTTCCTAGGGTAGGCGAGTTCTCTAACTTTTCCTTTAACACTACTCATGAGCTTCTACACAGTGCTATTTCTTATCATTTTCACCACTTCTGGTCAATCTTTCTAAGTTTTTCAACACTATTCGCTGGTTTCATGTGTTTTCTCCGCTTTGCCTTCATCAAAGCCCTAAAATTATTCGATAGGGTGAATCTCTGGGCAGTTTGGTAGATTCATCTTCTGTGGTACAAATACGACATTGTTCCGTTTCCTCTAAGGCATATTTAGAGTAATGGCAGGAATCAAAATCCGGCCAAATGTTTGTAGGCTTTTTATGCTGTTTTATCAAAGGTAGCAACCATTTTTGCATACACTCCTTCACGTAGATTTGACCGTTCATTGTGTCCGTCGTAATGAATGGACGAGATATTTTTCCATATCCGCATATGGTCTGCCACACCATTACCTTATTGATGATTTTTTCGGTGTAAATGGCTTACATTAATCCAGGAACATCCTTTTTCTTCGGCGAGGTATAGAACTGTGGTTCCGGCAGAGTTTTATAATCGAGTATCATCGTCCATGATAACACAGCCTGATTTTTTGGTCAGCAGTTTATCGTACAGCTTTCGAGCCCTTGGTTTCACAGATTCAGCCTTTTTGGTGCGGCAGCATAATTAATCATCAATTAAAAGAGAGATTTGAGCAATAAAAAATGAAAAAAGTGCCACTAAATTATTAAGGCCTGTGCCAACAAATAATGTGTGATCAGCATTAAAAAATTAGGAATGAGCAATAAAAGATGAGAAAGATCTTCGGATAATCTAATTGTGACCGGTAAATCTATCAAATAAGGCAACAGCTATTAGTATATGTGCAATTAAATATGGCAGTATATCCGCCAAATTATGTAATTTGAGCACTAAACTATTCGCATATGTCTTTCAATTTTATTGGATTTTCCCATAAAAACAGTAAAATGAGCAATGGATATTTATATGGTTATTTATTTATCCATTGCTCATTTTACTGTTTTTATGGGAAAATCAATAAAGTAAAGACATATGCGAATAGTTTAGTGCTCAAATTATAATTTGGCAATACTGCCATGATTTAATTGCATATACTAATAGCTGTTGCAATCTGACAGATTACCGGTCTAATAGATTATCGAGATCTTTTCTCATCTTTATTGCTCATTCCTAGTTTGTCAATGCTGATCACACGTTATTTGTTGGTACAGACGTAATAATTTAGTGGCACTTTTTCATTTTTGGTGCTTTTCTGAATTACTAAGTGCAGGTAAATATTTTAGTCTTTTTGGTGCTTCGGTTTGGCTGCTACTGCTTTTAAAACGTCTGCAGGCTCATTCTCTCATTGACACGCATTACATTAGTTGCAGAAGTACTTAGCTTTTTTACCACATCTAGAACTGATGCTGAAGGATGACGCTTGAAATAGTCCCTTACCTTTCTGTCGATTGTAGGGTTAGCGGGACAAGGTTTTCTACCCGTGGAATCTACGAAAGAGCACTGTTGTCGATACTTCCGTAATGCGGTTTGAACTGCTCCGACTCTCACACTTTCTTCCTTAGCCAGTTTTCTGATCGAAAGACCACTGACGGTGCACCGTTTGTGCACAATCCGTTTTTTTAACGTAGAACTACGATTCCCTTAACGCGTTACGGTTTTTGAACGCTTATTCCTCTCGTTCGACTTAACAGAATGACTTCATTCACACGCCATTTTATCAGAAAAACTCACAAATTTTCCGCATTGAAATTTGAAAGAACTTCCATTAGTATAAGCTCAATTTTTCAATTCAAAATTACCTATTTTTGCTGCAATACAAATTTGCATATCAACAGGTTGAACATTTTTGCTCCCTAACACGGTCGTAGGAAACGGGTACCAAATGTTTTGTTGCCGGTGTCTGATTTTTCAATTGTGGCCCGTCCCCTATTATTAAATTTGCTTCGTTCTGCTCCCTTCTTTCTTTGCTATGCTATCAACGCTAGTATATAGCCGCGGGCGAACGACTTTGCTCTCCCAATTGGAATGCTTGTTCCATCCGGAACAAAACTATAGAGCTCGGTGACTTCCTTAACAGGTAGGCCATCGACATCGCCATCATCGCCGAGACACATCTCAAGCCCGAACTCACCGTTTTCATCCCAGGATACCGGATTGTGCGACTTGATCGTAGCGGCCCTAGTGGAGGAGGAGTCGCGATCGCCCTGCGCTACAACATCAACTGCCATCTGCTTCCGAGCTTTCAGCTGCAGTCCATCGAAGCCATCGGAGTCGAGGTCGAAACTGCTGTCGGCCCAATCACCATCATCGCGGCCTATTGTCCCAAGCAAGCCAGTACCAACAATGGAACAACAAGGGCCCTACGAAACGACATCCGTAAGCTTACTTGGAGGCAGGCGCAGTTCATCATCGCCGGCGACCTAAATGCGAAACACGAAGCCTGGAGGAACACTCGGCGGAATTGGAACGGAATAATTCTGCAGGAAGACCTAGAAGAGGGACATTACACCGTCCTGGGCCCGGATACTCCCACCCGGTTGAGCAGATCCGGGGTCCATTCGACAATCGACATCTTCCTCACCAACGTGGGGAACAACATCGCCCAGCCGATCGTACACCAGGAGCTCAGCTCGGACCACTATCCGGTGGTGGCCGAAGTTGGCTCCTCGGTCAACCGGCATCGTATCACCAGACGGAACTACCATCGCGCCAGTTGGGAGAGGTTCTGACAACACGTTGACGACAACATCGATTTCGACATGCACCTTGATTCGGTTGATGACATCGAACGGCAGCTGCACGAGCATCGAGCAAGCGATCTCCCAGGCCCGGGAGCAGCATGTACCGGTGATTGATCAGGTGAGTGACTCTGTACCCATTGATAGACCCACTAAAGAACTTATTCAATTGCGCAACGCCATTCGAAGCCAATACCAGTGAACTGGTTTGCCAACGCTTAAACGTCACTGTAATCGAGTGACGAAAATCATTAAGGCCAGAATGGTGGACCTTAAGAATAACAATTTTGCCGATAAGATCCGCTCTCCCCAGATTGTGCAAAGTCGTTCTGGATGTTGACAAACTTTTGAAAACCAAGCCAAGGCCCATTCCACCGTTGATCCCACTAGACGGCAATGGCTCTAAGGATCGATTGATAACTCCTGCAGAGAAGGCTGCTGAGATACGTCAACACTTCGTCAGCTCCCATAATCTCGGACAAAACATCGTCAGTCCACATGAAGCTGCCGTTAGCGCGCTTATTACTAACATCCATCTAAGCCCCAACGACTTCACAGAGGAGTTTCAGATCTCAGCTGACGAATTGTTGGCTTATATCAAATGCTCAAAGAACACGAAGGCCCCAGGTTTCGATAACATCCTGAACTTGGAGCTCAAGCAACTGAGCCCCCAGTTCTACAACCATCTGGCGATGGTTTTCAATCATTGCCTCCGACTTGGCTACTTCCCCACGTGTTGGAAGTCATCCAAAGTCATACCCATCCAGAAACCTGGGAAAGATCCTTCATGTTCCAAGCGATATAGGCCCATCAGCCTTCTCTCAGGATTATCCAAGCTATTTGAGAAAGCGATCTACCGTCGGCTTCTTTCATCTGCCGACGAGCTGAACACCTTGCTCGACGAACAATTTGGCTTCCGACGTGGTCGGTCGACTATTCACCAACTTAATCGAGTCAGTAACATCCTCAGACGGAACAAGTCTGTTTCGAAATCATCTGCCATGGCACTTCTCGACATCGAGAAGGCCTTTGATAACGTGTGGCACGATGGCTTGGTGTACAAGCTGCATCGATACAATCTTCCCATCTTTCTGGTGAAGATAATTAAACATTATCTGTCGGACAGGACATTCCGTGTTTCGCTGCAAGGTGCAGTTTCCGATGCACAGGAGATTTCCGCCGGTGTTCCGCAGCGTAGTATACTAGGTCCACTTCTGTTCAACCTATTCACCTCGAACATACCCCCGCTTCCTGAAAATGGATCTCTGTCGTTGTTCGCCGATGATACCGCAGTCGTCCACAATGGTAGGGTAATAAGAGCGCTTACAGCAAAACTGCAGCGAAGCTTGAATGTTCTGTCAGAATACTTCACCGAATGGAAGATCTGTATCAATGCGGCGAAGACCCAGGTCATCTTATTTCCACACTCCAACTCTCCTAGACTTGTTCCGCCTGAGGATTGTAAAATAAGACTAAACAACACAACGGTGGAATGGGCCAAATCAGCTGTTTATCTTGGCGTTACAATAGACAGCAGGCTTATTTTCAGGGAGCAGGTTGACAAAACTGTCACAAAGTGTAACGTTCTGTTGAAGCTACTGTACCCATTGATCAACAGAAGGTCTGTATTATCCCTGAAAAACAAGCTTGCTGTCTACAAGCAAATCATACTTCCAGTCATCGAGTACGGCATGCCAATCTGGGAGAGTTGCGCTAAAACACATCACCTGAAACTTCAGCGTGTTCAAAATAAGTTCCACAGGATGATCCTGAACACCCCTCCGAGGACAAGAACATCAGAGGTCCACCGTCTGGCCGAGATAAAAATGCTCGACGGTCGCTTTAGTGAGTCTATCAATCGGTACAGGGCACGCTGCCTGACATCGGATCACCAGATCATCCGGAATCTGGTTCCCCACCCCTAGGATTTTTAAATTGTAGTTTTAGTTGTAGATTAGGTAGGTTATCAAATTTTAACAAACAATGCCCCAAGGGCTGAACTGAAAATTTAATGTAAAACACATAACACACTAAACACACCAAACACTGAAAATTAAAAATTAAACAAAGCTGAAGAGCCCAATGGGCTAAAACACTTAAAATGTTAAAATTAGTATGTAAGACAAATAAATTGGAAATATAAAACATCTTAAGTAACTTTGCTCTCCCGCCACAGTCCTTCTGGTTGTGGTATTGGAGACAAAGCAATGCCGGATATTTAATGTATGAATTATTTTCCAACGCGTTATATTATCACCGTTCTTTTCAGGACGATCAATTGACTTCACCAATAAAAGAATATTTGTTTGAGTAAAATTTTCATAATTTAACATATGCCACCATTGAATAGCATAACCCAGAAATACAGGCGTCAAAGAAAATGAAATATGAAGCAAAATGTATAAGAGGAGACAGGTCAAAGTGAAATAATAGTTCAGCGCCAACATGAGGCTAGTTCTAATCTACTTTTGTAAACAATGGCATTCGTAGAAATTTTCTCTTGAACAAAAGGTCACAAACAGGGTGGCCCAGACTCAGGAAAACCAGGAAATGCAGGAAAAATGCTGAAATCCAAACCATCGGGAAATATGCGGGGAAAAGTGAATTTCAAAAACCATCGGGATTTTTTGTCATATGGAAGGAACCTCCCTAGAAACTCGGAGAACTTATCAGAACCTCGGTATACATCTTAGAAATTCAGGAAATCACAAGGATTGCTATTCTTCCGGATATTAAGGGAACATCCTAGAAAATTAGGAAACTTCCCAGAAGTTAAGGGTTCTTCCTATATGTTCAGGAAACTTCCCTGAAATTCAGTCTGCTTCCTAAAACTTTAGGGAATTTTCCATAAATTCAGGGAGCTACACATGAGTTCAGGGATCTTTCACAGAAATTCAGGCAACTATCCAAAAATTCAGGGAACTTTCCAGGAGTTCAGAAAACAGATCAGTTTTTTTTTGTTTTTTCTCAGATTTTGTTGGGTATTTCTCAGAATTTTAGAGAACTACTCAAGATGTTCAGGGAAATTCCCAGAAGTTCCAGGAACTTCCCAAAAGTTCAAGAAAATAAGAGAACTTCCCATAAGTTTAAAGAACTGTACCGAAATTCATGAAGCTTTTCAAAAGCTTGCGGGTCTTCCTAGAGGTTCAGAAAATTTCTCAGAATTTCATGAAACTTGCTTGGAAGTTCAGAGAACTTGTAGGAGTTTAAGAACTTCAGATTTCAAGATATCATCGGTTTCCCCCAGAAACAAAATGTATCCCTCTCCCCCAGTCAGAATATTCTGATCCCCAGTAAACCTCCCGGAGGGTTCTATATAACAAGCTTCTCTAAAATGTTATGAGCTAAAAGCTATTTGCGAGTGCTAATTATGACAATCCATCAATAAACCGATTGTATGCTTTAAAGACTTGACCCTTTTTCATTTCAAAAAAAAAAATTCGGAATCGGAATTTGTTTCCAAATTAGTCATAAAATCCACAATTGCCAAAATTCCGAAAGAGCCTTCTCATTTCGAACTAGTCAGCGTTTTCAGGAAAATGTAGTTGCTTTGAAACACTAAGAAAACCATTCGTTATTCAGAAATGAAACAAAAAGGCAAGTCACCAGCACCGGGAGCAACTTGACGTAAGCATGAAAGGCTAGTAACATCACTTTCTGTTTGGCGCCGTCATCACCCGCACCGGAATATATTCAATAAAGTTGAGTGACGACATCAGTATAATTTGGATGCAAACAACAGGACATCGCCACAAGTTGGTTGAATACTGCTGGAACTTTGAATTGGCGGTTAATCATAACAGTATTTATAATTATCGGAACAGTCTATAGAAATGTAATTCGAAGTGTTAGCTTAGAGTTCATATTGCTTGAATTTCTCAGAGATTTTTTGCAGGAAACTATGCAACCGGGATATTCTTAACAGGTTACTTTTGAACTCAGATCCGTATATTAAACGTATGAGACCAAAGATAACGAAGAGAAGTATCGCATTTTCACATGATGCATTGTCGCTCCTGAATCCAATGAAAGATCAATCAATGAATGAAGAACTTATTCATGATTATTTCACCAATGTTTTTTTTTATATGCAATGATAAACTCCGTTCTTCTGATAAATTGACATACTAAAACGTAGAAAATGCAATGTAACACTGATAGGTGGATTTACTACTGCAAAATAGTGGTAAAACAATATTTATGCTTTACATTAATTACAAATAAAAAACATCATATAAAAAATAAGAAAATAAATTTGGTCAGCTTTTTGCCACAGTTACACCACAGTGCGACGTGCCGTTTCACCCTAATCGTTGTAATATCAATGCTTGTGTGGATACCGCCTTCCTAGTTTTTTATTGTTTTTAAGGAACATTAAGCAATCGATTCCATCGATGATTGGCCGGCGATTAAGAAAAACATTCCGGCGAAAATGGAGCAGGTCTGTATAATCTATCACACCAATTCTAATTAACTGTTTCCTTTTTGACTGCATACATCGTACTTAAAAAAGAATCTCCATTCCCACAGCTCAGCAATGGAAAAGAATCCTTGTCCAACCGATTAGCAGCCTAATTACAACAATTAATCCACTTGAATGCCACTCCATCCTTATACCACTTCTCGTCAACGGGTAATGCATAAGATAATATTTTAAAACTGTCTCCAAGTGCTGTCAATGATCTAGGTTCATCCAATCTTTACATCGCTAATAGTGAGTTGTGATCTTGGGAACAAACCAAAGCACTTTGATCAGCACCGACTAAATTAAAAAGAAAGTCAGTGCCTCAAGTGGACCGAGAAAATCTGCTGCTGATAGTAAGCATTAAAATGTTATTGCTACTACTCTTTTACTCTCACAAATTCAAATCACAGTCCAACAAGGTGCACTTGTGTTTTCTCAATTGAAATAGAACAACGAACGCCCATTCGAGAGCTATTTTTTTCTTTAACTCTGATTCATGAAGCATGGAGGTGCTTCTCGGTAAGCGCATTTCTCGCACCCATTAGCGGCGTTTTGTAAGGAATATTGCCGTCGTCATTGTTATTGTTGTTGTTGTTGTTCTCCTACATGTGGCCACATGTGTTTGACAGACATCGATCTTTTCTATCCTGAAAAATACTCAAGGAATCATCGATCTATATACTGCGGTGAATATCGGGCCGCTTCAGCTTAAAGAGGGTCAAAACATCAAAATAAGTTTCGTGATGTTTCTTGAGCGACACCGACGATACCTTAATGGCCAGTTAATGGGGTTTTAAAAAAAGTTATGTTTTTGTTAACCAAAACAGTACAAGACGAGTGAGAATAATCTTGCTTGTTATATTGTTTTGCTGCTGCTTCGAGATCGACGTTTCACCGTTGAATGGCTTTGCATATGTGGACGTTGTCTAGTTTGTGTCGTTGGACATTTAAAGACTGTATTCGATGAAATTTGGACACACAAAATAGGTCACCAAAAATTTTTCTTGAGCCGGATTCTTTTCAAACTTTCTGGAAATGAAGTACTACTAAATGGTTAAGTTTTCACATCATTGGTTTATTGAACCTCTTCTCCCAGCCCGCAACCTTTGCCTTGACCCCTTTCATCAAATTTTGGGCAATGATAGGACCGACTTGCTTACTTACTTTTAACCACACTTTCTTTAGTTCAAGTTCATTTTCTATCAGTTTTGGAGTTTTAACGAGCTTTGCCTTCATGATTGCCCAACATTTTTCAATTGGGCGAAGTTCCGGAGTGTTTGTAGGGTTGACGTCTTCTGGTACAAAAACTACATTATTATCTTTGTACCAGTCTAAGACGGGCCGGGCATAGTGGCAAGATGCCAAATCCGGCCAAAACAGTGTCGGACCATCGTAAGATCTCAAGAAGGGCAGAAGTCGTTTTTGGAGGCATTCGTCCTTGTAGATTTGTCCGTTGACGGTCCCAGAGGTGATGAAGGGCTGACTCATGTTACCACATCCACAGATCGCTTGCCAGACAAGGAATTTTTTGGCGAGTTTCGACAGTTTCTTCTTCCGTACACTCTCCGGAACGGCCAACTTAGAGGTGGCGACGAAATGTTCCTGTCCTGGCATTTGTTTGGTGTCGGTGATTAATGCAGGTCTCATCGTCCATCACAATGTAGAACAGTTTTGTGCGCCACTCCCTGTACTGTTTTCTTGCACGAGTTTTGGCCACCGAGTTCTGTTTATCGCTCCGGTTCGGTGCCTTCTGGACCTTGTACACATGTAATCCAGAACGTTTCATTGTTTTCTGCAAAAAACAAACTGAAACTTTCGCCTTTTCCGCAATATCCCTGAACGAAATGTTGGGATAACGCGTAAATTGGTTCAATACCATCCGGGCCTTCTCCGGATTTGATGTGCCACGTTTTTTGCCACCACCATTTTTCCGCTTGGTTGTCTTACGGTCCTTGAACGTTTTGATCACATGAGATACGGTTGAATGTGCGATTCCGAGCTGTTTTCCGATCCATCGATGAGAAGCGTTTGGGTTTTCGAAGTGAGTGCCCAAAATTTGTTGGCGCACTATTGCTTCATTCGAAGCCATCACTGAAATCACTCGACCGATTTTCACGAAACTTATTACACAATTGACACAACACAATGAAATACATTCAGTTAAAATTTCAATAATTTTTCCCACACGCTAAAGAGTTACGAACAATTGCGTGTGTCCAAATTTCATCGAATACAGTCTTTAAATTGAGTATTTTTTCTTGATTCCTGATGTCTAAACAAAATTGCATTTCAATACCGGTGCTTATGACGAATATGACGTTAGAGAATGCAATTTAATCTATGTTTTTTTTCTCGCTAAAGGGCGAACACGAAATTATTGCTACATTTAAATCTGACTGTAACTTTTTAAACAGAAATCAACCAAATTGTGCACTGTTCTGCTTTGAAGTGTGTTGTTTACACTTATTTATTTATATAATTCCAACTGGTTAAACATTTTATTGAAATGTAATGGGGAAAATCTATGT
>JASCZW010017061.1:0-17636 GCA_034211315.2 Aedes japonicus | reverse complement strand
ACCACAGCTGGCGTCAAAGTCGACAACAACCAACACGGAGTCACCTCCCAATCCCTCGCCCGATACTAACCCCGCCGAAACATCGGTGCAAAAAAAAAGCCGAGGTGAATCCACCCGCATTAACACACGGCCGATTTGTTACGCGTGAAATATCCCAAACAACTGGTGTAACCCACGAAGAACTTTGAAAATATGGCATTCAGTATGAATTGGTTTGTAGAAAACTACGTATACAGTGTGCGTTACAGAGTGGCACTAACAAAATTGCACCTCAGCAAGGTCAGCATCAGGTGAAGAGGAAATGCCCACGTTGGTACGTCAGCCCCGACGCAGCTGCCAGAACCAAACCACCCCTATGGAAACAGTTCAAATCCCGCCCACACAATCCTCCGTACCCCTACAAGTCCCGAAGAAACCTCTGAAGATGCCGCTCCGAAACCCCTCACAGAAACACGGACCCTTTGTAAACTCTTCACGTCCAAAAATGACTCCCCTCACACATTAAGCCGACAACCCGCAAATCCATAAACCCTATCAACATGAAACCCTGATCACACCAGGTCCCACACATTTGGCACAATGCCGTCAAACCTTCATCCAAAAACACCGACAACCAACAAAGTTACGGGAGGCTGAACATGGAGCCCTTCCCGCCAACAAAACCCCGCCCGGCCTCTCCCATGCCACTGAGTGTGCGTTACTACATACATATACATACATATCGAAACAAAAATATTGGAAATGGGACACCAGCAGGAGAAAATGGAAAAAGAGCCTGCACCTGGGTTTCCAGAACATTCCATTTGCTGTGGCTGAAATGGCCTCGAGCAACGGCAGAGCAGGTCCAAGCGTACCTCTTCAGATAACATTCTGTTCTCGCAGGGAGATGGTCGACCATGAACGCTCCACGACCATTAACCAAACGGCAGCATAATTAATCATCAATTAAAAAGAGATTTGAGCAATAAAAAATGAAAAAAATGCCACTAAATTATTAAGGCCTGTGCCAACAAATAATGTGTGATCAGCATTAAAAAATTAGGAATGAGCAATAAAAGATGAGAAAAGATCTTCGGATAATCTAATTGTGACCGGTAAATCTATCAAATAAAGCAACAGCTATTAGTATATGTGCAATTAAATATGGCAGTATTTCCGCCAAATTATGTAATTTGAGCACTAAACTATTCGCATATGTCTTTCAATTTTATTGGATTTTCCCATAAAAACAGTAAAATGAGCAATGGATATTTATATGGTTATTTATTTATCCATTGCTCATTTTACTGTTTTTATGGGAAAATCAATAAAATTGAAGACATATGCGAATAGTTGGTGCTCAAATTCATAATTTGGTGGAAATATATATATTTAATTGCACATATACTAATAGCTGTTGCTTATTGATAGATTTACCGGTCTTAGATTATCGAAGATCTTTTCTCATCTTTTATTGCTCATTCCTAATTTTTTAATGCTGATCTACATTATTTGTTAGCACAGGCCTAATAATTTAGTGGCATTCTTTTCATTTTTTGGTGCTTTTTCTGAATTACTAAGTGCAGGTAAATATTTTAGTCTTAACCAAACATCTCCGAGTGACGCGGTTGAACTCGAGCTCCTCCTGTCGCCGCAAGGCTGTCATGTCGGGGTTCCGTCTGCACCGGGGACACTTGTTTTTACACCAGTCGAAAGTCTCGTGTTGCACCGCAATCAACTCTTTATTGACCGAATCATTATCACGATGAAAGGTTCAACACTACACAATAACTTCCACTAAATATCAAATTTTCTCGAAAATTTACAGATAAAAATCTTGATCTTAGAGTAAGCTCTGTAATACATAAATTTAAATGATTTGGGTTTTTTAGGTTTTGAAACATTAAGCTTTTTATTTCTAAGATATTAAGATTTTAGGATTGGGCTGCAAAATGGTGAGTCGACAACTGTGATGGAGCGTGCGTCCTGCAACATAGCTCTGGTCCTCACAAGTTCCTACCTCATGCTTCCACGGGTCAGCAGATGACAAAGACCGCCAGCTAAGGGTTGCGTACTTAACTGGTAGTGCAGCCTGGGCACTGTTGTCCTTCTGACTTCAGCTAGATTGAGGAGGTACGTGCCGAGCGTCTGTCCACCAAGGAGGTCTGTTCACCAGCGGCTGGTAAGAAACGCTGTACATCGGCAGCTATACCTTAGGAGGCAGTCCCACCAACGCAATGTAGGCGCGGTAAGATAGCATGCTGAAGTCTTACCATACCACGAAAATATGTAAGTATTCTTTATTTCTTTATACGGTATATAATTTTGGATCATCCATGGAATCAGAAGACATGCAGATAGTACACATGTTATTCTCATTTATAGTATTATAACATCCCTTCACAATATTTTTTATGCTATTTTCAGCTTCGCATTTATCCATCATCGTAAGTTTTAGTCCACATACCTCCCATGGAGCGAGATAAGGCGCTATAACCTTGGCAATTGTTGCCACGCTTTCAGTTCAAATGCCAAAAGTTCACCCGCGGCAAAGGAGCATAAACTAATCTTTCTAGCATCTATGCTCCCAACGATAAGGTACAAGTCATCCACTGTATAACTCAACATGGAAGCGTTTGGTACGGAGGTCCACGACAAGAAAATGATGTATTCAAGAAAACATCATTTTCCAGGATGCTTTCAAGAATTGGCTGCGTTAGTATGAGATTAGATTAGATTAGATAAGATATTATAGATTTTAGGATTCTAATACTTTTTAGATATTAAGATTTTCTGATGTTTAGATTTTTTGATTATTAGATTTTTGAATTTTTAGATTTTGATAATTAAAGATTTAAGATTTTTAAGATTTTAGATTTTTAGATTTTTAGATTTTTAGATTTTTAGATCTTAAGATTTTTAGATTTTTAAATTTTATGATTAAATTTTTAAATAGATTTTCAGAGTTTCAGATTTTTAGATTTTCAGATATTAAGACTTTTAGATTTTTAGATTTTTAGATTTTAAGATTTTGCAGGTCTTAAGATATTTATAGATTTGTAGGTTTTAGATTTTTAGGTTTTTAGATTTTTTAGATCTTAGAGTTTAATATTTTAGATTTTTTGATATTTAGATCTTTTAGATTTCTTTAGATTTTTAGATTTTATAATTGGTAGATTTTTAGATTTTCAAATTTTTAGATTTTTAGATTTTAAGATTTTAAGATTATTTAGATTTGCAGATTCTTAGATACCTATGATGGATTTTTAAATTTTAAGATTTATAGATTTTTAGATCTTTTGATTTTTAGATTTTTAGATTTTTAGATTTTTAGATTTTTAGATTTTTAGATTTTTAGATTTTTAGATTTTTAGATTTTTAGATTTTTAGATTTTCAGATTTTTAGATTTTTAGATTTTTAGATTTTTAGATTTTTAGATGTTTAGATTTTTAGATTTTTAGATTTTTAGATTTTTAGATATTTAGATTGTTAGATTTTAAGATGTTCAGATTTTTAGATTTCAAGATATATAGATTTTCAGATTTTTAGATATATAAACTTTTAGGTATTTAGATTTTTAGATTTATAAATTTTTAGGTTTTAAGATTTTTTTTAGTAGAAGGAGATCTTCGCTCATCACCATGAGGCACCAAGAGTGGGAACAACAATGTTTTCGGTCAGAATTAAAGATAAGAAGAAAGTTTTGATAGTTCCGCTAGTGTGCGGCAGGATTGGAAATGTAACAGATGTTTTTTTTATGAAAATTGAGCAAGAGGTATGTATACGGTGGTACTGAACCAACGACATTTTTGCCTAACATCCCACTGCGGGGTAGGTTAAAGCACGGACTTAGTCCGCCACTTCAACAGCGAAGATCTCCTTCTACATCATAATCGTTACTCCTCGCACGGAGAATATATAACATAACAATTAATGTATTATTTTTAGATTTGTTGATTTATTGATATTTAATTTGGATATTAGATTTTGACTTTTATGTAACGAGAGTTTTCATTCTGCGGTACACAAAATCAGGGTACAAAATTAATAAAATGTCTAATCAGAGCTTTTGCTTCTTCAAAATATTATTTATTGACTGCAGCACTGAAAACTTGACTCACAATCTTCGTGAAGATTTGAAGTAAATTATTTTCGTACACGATAATTACGAAATATGCTGAGCGTCTCTTGGCAATTCAACTCTGAACGCTGAAAAAACAGATATAATAACATAAATACTTTCAAGAATCTTTCAGAAAACAGATATAATATCATAAATACTTTCAAGGAATCAAAACCATAAACCTATTTGCATAATAATGACAACTTTATTCTATTAGGTTATTCCTTATATATACACGCTTTCGAAACTGGTTAATTTTAGTGATAAAGCCATAAGCCGAGTTCCCCGTCGACTTGTCAGAACAATTTTTATAATGTTAAGTGTCATATCTTTTTACACACATACAGATACACACATGCGCACGTCAATTCAACGACCTGAGTCATATAACACTATGGATATCCGGGCCTTCTATCAAAATGTAAGAGTTGGAGTGATCCTATAGTCTTTACAGTGCACGAGAAAGCCAAACATTTAAAAGGGATAAGCATAAGGAAATGTTGAGGGGATAATTTATACCCACGCCGATCCACGCCGCCGCCGCCGCCGCCAAGGACGACCGCGGCGTGACGCGCAGCTGCGCCGCCGCCGCCGTTCAAAAATTACATACACGCCGCCGCCGATTCGACATAGATCGGCGCACAGGTCTATGTCACTGCACGTTAACCGTCGATAGTATGGGACGTAAATCATAGTGTACAGCCGGTGAATCGCCGTATAGAGCCCGTTCCGACCGTATTCCACACGTCAACGGTGGTCTACACGGATGGTTTAAAAAGTGAAGACACCGTTGGAGCCACATTTTGCACGACTGGACTCGCAGTTTTGTTCAGCCTTCCAAAAGCGTGCAGCGTTTTCTCAGCTGAGGCGTACGCCATAAAGAGAGTGCTTTTGATACCGAGCGTCAGTGCCAAAATGGATTATTCTTCACGGATTCAGTCAGTAGTCTTTTGGCCTTAGAATCAAGAAAGTCGAAACACTCGTGCATTCAAGAAATCGAACAGATTGTGCGTAACAAACTCGTTAGCTTCTGTTTGATCATTCTGAGATCAACGGAAACACCCAAGCTGATCGACTAGCGAACGAGGCTAGAGAACAACCCGCCGAAGGTATGTCTATTCCGGACGAAAATGCACTGTGGGAAGTGAAACAAGCGATACGACGCCGATGGGACCAACGAACTGGTACGAAGCTAGTGAGAGAAGTGAAGTACAAGAAGCGCAGGTGAATGGACCAGGCCAACGTGCGCTAACGCGCCTCAGGATCGGCTACAGTCAGCTGACACATGCTTGTCTATTGAAAAAGGACAAACCGCCCATCTGCGAGTGCTGCGGTATCCTCCACTATCGAAAGCACGTGACAGAACCCCAAGAAAATGAAATGAGCTCTACCAGCCTACAAGATGCCCTGAATAATATAGTAGCGAAGAAAATACGACGAAACTGCTGGCTTTCCTGCATCAAACCGGGCTTCTTAAACAACTTTAAGAAGAACGCAGAGCACTTCACGACTATGGAAAATTGTGATAGACGGCAGGGAGGAGGGGTAGCCCTTCTATGCCCTGGCCGGCGCCCTACACCAGCGAACACTATACATCCTACAAAAGCGGAGGTGTCGAACAGAACTGCACAAAGCCTTTGCCCAGTGCCGGCTAGATGCCGGAAGCAATTCATACCAGCTGACACTGTGTGACACTGGCATCCCACAGGTCAGTACCCGGTTTTTTGATTCACCATCAGGCACTGTCTCGGTGATCTTCCCAGGTCGCTGCCAAGCCGCAGCAGTTTGCCCAGCCGATCTGCCGACAATTGTTACCACGCCATACCACTCCTCCACCCGGAGGAAATAACCGTCCAGAACTCGCTCCAGCTCCTGACACCGGATAAGTCACTACATATTCACCGATTATATTTAGGAAGAAGAAGAAACGAAATGAAGTGAAGAAGAAAAAGATAACGATGAAAAGGAAGAATAAAAGAAGAAGAAACCAGAAATTATGGTCTAACCACTCTGTATCTCAAAATTCCGCTTTTCCTATACAAATGCACACAAATGTGTGAAATGTCGTGAATTTACAAACAAACAAACAAACAAACAAACAGACAAACCATATTTTCTAACGTTAGCCTATCTCTTTTTTTAATTGAGGGGTTTATTGAGTAATTATTCAACTGTTTCAAAAAATATACATTTGTGAATGTTAAAAAATCCTGCACATTTGTGGAGTGGATTACGAGAACACGCCTTACTTCTACGAACGTGAAGGTATATCTGGGGCAGTGGCAGAGATGGCATTTCGCACTAATGTTACGCCGGCGCGTGAGAGGAGAGGACCATGACTCACCGCAGATAAAGCAAAGTGCTCTTTTATTCGGTGTTAAATAGACAGAGTGAAAGTGTGCGCTTTTTGATGGCTTGAAGTGAGTGAGTCACTCTCTCTTTAAACGACCGCTCTCACATGCTCTCATTTGCCTTCGCCCACGTGCTCTCGCCCTGCGATCACCGCCGCGTACACTTGTGCGAGGACGCGCCAGTGCTCCTTCTGTGAATCTCTGGTGCGATTAAAAATGAAGACAACGTCGGAGTTATAGTAAATGTCCGGAAAAAGGAAGCAAGAAGAAACATTATTCTTTTTTCCTTCGTGGTGTAGTGTCAACGTGAATTTGCAATTACTGCTGTATAAAGACTGTATTCGATGAAATTTGGGCACACGCGTAACTTTTTAGCGTGTGGGTAAAAATTATTGAAATTTTAACTGAATGTATTTCATTGCGTTGTGTCAATTGTGTATTAAGTTTCGTGAAAGGTAATGAGTGTAATGAGTTTCGTGATCGGTCGAGTGATTTCAGTGATGGCTTCGAATGAAGAAATAGTGCGCCAACAAATTTTGGGCACTCACTTCGAAAACCCAAACGCTTCTCATCGATGGATCGGAAAACAGCTCGGAATCGCACATTCAACCGTATCTCATGTAATCAAAACGTTCAAGGACCGTAAGACAACCAAGCGGAAAAATTGTAGTGGCAAAAAACGTGGCACATCAAATCCGGAGAAGGCCAGGATGGTATTGAACCAATTTAAGCGTTATCCCAACATTTCGATCAGGGATGTTGCGAAAAAGGTGAAAGTTTCAGTTTGTTTTGTGCAGAAAACAATGAAACGTCCTGAATTACATGTGTACAAGGTCCAGAAGGCACCGAACCGGAGCGATAAACAGAACTCGGTGGTCAAAACTCGTGCAAGAAAACTGTACAGGGAGTGGCTCACAAAACCGTTCTGCATTGTGATGGACGATGAGACCTACATTAAAGCCGACACCAAACAAATGCCAGGACAGGAACACTACGTCGCGACCTCTAAGTTGGCCGTTCCGGAGAGTGTACGGAAGAAGAAACTGTCGACGTTCGCAAAAAAATTCCTTGTCTGGCAAGCGATCTGCAGATGTGGCAAAATGGATCAGCCCTTCATCACCTCTGGGACCGTCAACGGACAAATCTACAATGACGAATGCCTTCATTAACGACTTCTGCCCATCTCACGATGGTCCGACACTGTTTTGGCCGGATTTGGCATCTTGCCACTATGCCCGGCCCGTCTTAGACTGGTACAAAGATAATAATGTAGTTTTTGTGCCAAAAGACGTCAACCCTCCAAACACTCTCGGAACTTCGCCCAATTGAAAAATGTTGGGCAATCATGAAGGCAAAGCTCGTTAAAACTCCAAAACTGATAGAAAATGAACTTGAACTAAAGAAAGTGTGGTTAAAAGTAAGTAATCAAGTCGGTCCTATCATTGCACAAAATTTGATGAAAGGGGTCAAGGCAAAGGTGCGGGCATTTGGGTTGGGAGAAGAGGTTCAATAAACCAATGATGTCAAAACTTAACCATTTAGTAGTACTTTATTGCCAGAAAGTTTAAAAAGCATCAGGCTCAAGGAAAATTGTTGGTGACCTATTTTGTGTGTCCAAATTTCATCGAATACAGTCTCTATTAACAGATGAGCGCACGCGTGAGGGAATTTATCTGCATTCGTTTCAGTTAATTTTAGAGTTCTTCTTTTCACTCTAAGGTCAAGTGTAGTGTGAATAAAAACCATTTTTCTTCACTCACATGCGTTACCCGCATGGGTGAATATAAACAAAAGGGAAGAGCTCTAGTTCAGGTAGGAAGAGTGTGTGGAAAAGTTAAAATCTCTCTCTACCATACTGAGGATATGAACATCACTGGGCAGTGGCATCTTCCGTAGTTCATGCTTGTATTGTGTAGATACCACACGCAATGTTATTAAGCTCTTCATGGAAGGTAATGACTCTCGGACCGAGTTAAGCTCATACTACACAGTGGCACACTTTCCCTTCATCAAAATAGCAAGCTGAACAATGCATTAGATCCTAAGTAACAATGAGAGATTCTCTTCGTCGACTTTCTCTTTCGTTAATAGTTTGTCTATTAAACGATTTTCTGATGTTTTTGACGTATTGGATCCTTAATTATACATTATATTACCGTACAGTGTGTTCAAAATGCTTGAACATTTTTTTACATGGCAAAGAGAGAAAGTCGACAAAGAGAGTCTCTCAATGTTACTTAGGACCTAATGCATTGTTCAGCTTGATAGAATGTTTATCGCAAGTTTGTTCAATTCTGCATTGGAAATATTTTATTTTGTTTGCGTTTTGTATTCCAAACCAAATTTGTATCCTTATATAGGTATACCTCGATAGTACGTACAGCAACTTTCTCACTTCAAACCAAAATTGCATAAAAACTACTGGTTTTATCTGAAATCTTATAGGCATTACCAAGAAAAAAACAACCATCCACTGTTTATTTTTGTAGTATTAGATTTAAGATACAATCAGTAGGCTTTATGCAATTTCGATTTGAAGAGAGAAAGTTGATGTACGTACTAACGAGGTATACCTGTAAGGACTTTGAAACATTTTTGTCAAATAACAATCAACATAAAGAATTTGTATGAGTTGTTTTATCTAACTTAAACATAAGAAAATATGGTCAATATTATTGAAAACCAAGTAATATTGTCAAGCGAGTTAATGGTCGCTTAAAATTATATCATCGCGTTTTGGGTAAAATTTGAAAACCTATTGACATAATTCGATTCTTGCATACGGGAGAGATTGTGAATAATTTTCTAACGGACTTTTACAGGTTCTGGTTGTTTAATTAGTTGGCAACTCCACGTTTACGGTGATGTTTTCTTAATTAAATCGAGAGTGAGTAGCAGCACAAAAAGATGTGAAAGAATTCATTTTTACCATCCAGAAAAAAAAAACTACTAGCGGCAGCTGATAGCTCATAATTTCATTATTTTTATTAGTTTTATAATAATAAGAATAGCTGGACTTGGTGGAATTGTTCTTAAATTCATGACAAATCATTATTCCAAAAATGTTATTTGAAATATTCAGGAGTTCTTATTCCTTAAGAAACAATAGTGATAGAATATATGTTAGTTAAATTGTTACAAAGAAAATAAATGAAATAAAATGTTGTCATTGTGTTCAAACATTCGAAAGGAAGAAATAACATTACTGGCATTTCAATAAAAAAAAGGTTCTAACATTTAAAACATTTAAATACTTATTGAAAGTAGGTGGAATCTAGTTGATCGTTTCATCTGAATCTTTAGTCTAGAAATGATTGCTACTTTATGGAACAGTCTTTGTTAGAAACATTTGCGAAAGATCGTCTGAATCCTTATGAATTTTCACATTTATAGAAACAGGACTCTTCCTTAAATTATATCATAAGCTTTAAGGTTAAAATTAATGAAGTGGCCTGTCCCCTTCCTTGTCATTTTTGACTTGCCTCTTTCTATTGCCACTTTAAAATAAAAAAGTAGTCAACTGCCCTTTCATTGATCGTATCACCTACCATAGTTTACCATTTAAAAATAACCCGCCTCATTAACTTAGCTTAGCTTAGCTTATACTGACTGCACGTATCTATGGTTTTGCTACTCCGTGATTGATCCAGAATCAGTGAAGTGTACAATGAATCAACTGAATGGGACACGTTTCAGTGACTCAATTAGCGGCGCCGGCCACGTCCTTGCAATCAGTTGGTAATAGGGAAGCAAAGTTAGTGTGACCTTTGCTGATTAGGGACCGCGTTTACCTCTGCATTCCCACAAAGGTCACAGGAAGGACGTTTTCCTATGTTAGTAGGGTAGGGCTCGATGGATCTGGATTCACCTTGATAAGTGATGTGATCATGTATATATTATGCATAATGAAACATTTAAAAATAACCCGCCTCACTAACACAACAAAAAACTTTTCTTTCGTTTGCAGTTGTGGAGACGCAGAGATAAACACGTTCTTTAACAATGATTGTTAAACTAATCATCCTTCCTTCCTCCCCGAAGACCATGAGGACGTATCGCTTTTTTCTTGTCTCGGTGTCTGTGCTGCATTTTAAAAAAATCTTCATTTTTCGCCTTGCAGAAGGTTGTAATAGCTAAAAGTTTAACCCAAATTCTTTGATTGCTCTTTTTCAATTTGCAATATTCTAAATTTTATGACTTTGGTGTCCAATAACGTATTTTTCCCTCTATTTCGTTTATCCATATAACGTATGTGTCTCTTGATTCAGGGTCCATTGAATTTGCATCGACCGTTTACGTTTTTAATTATAACTGATACAGTATTTCAGCTATATGCGATACTCGTTATAGACTAGTTATAGACTTGCTCAGTTAAGCTGGATAAGACGTTTGGTATGTGGTTTCCACAAAAATCACCAACTCATTTTATTTTAGTCAGAAACATTCGAGAGGGTATGAATGTAATGTGTCTAAAGCACCAAAATTGGGTCCATTCATGGATGCAACGTGATCCATTCGATAGATTTGTTATAGTTGATCTTGTGACGATTTTTTCTAGTTTTTTTCATTTCAGGTATTGCTCAGTTGTATCCGCTCTACCCAACACAATATTTCCCAAAACAAATGTTAAAGGGATGCATACCCAAGCAACACATCAAGTTTTATTGTGGTTTTAAAGCACATTTAAAGGCTAAATCATGTTCTTTAGAACCCTCGTAAAACCAAAATTGGCAAGGTATCTGGAGCTGTGGAAGAATAACAGAGGAGCAACTAGGAAAGGAAAAGTTTACAAAAGGGAGTTTCGTTAGAGTTTTGCCATCATGCCATTAATCTCTGTTCTGGCCCTACAAAGCAAGCCACCATTACAGGCGTTAGGTCATAGAATAGTAGAAGCAAAATATTATAGATTTTATTGAGTCTCGATCCGCCATATTGTCTAGATTTTTGATCAATTTAAGCAATGTGGCAAATTAATCAAATCACGGTCTTATTTGGAGAAATAATAGAATACAAATAAGGCGAACTTTAGTACTGTGCAAAAATGGTGAGTGGAATAAACCTAATAATAGAAAAAAAATGATCCTGAGCTGACATGTATTTTAATTTTCAAATTTTTTGTACGTTATTTCTTCTGGAAGAAATCACCAATTTTGTGCGGCAAAATTTCAAATGAAAGATCTTCCGAATCTCTTCCTACAACACCGTAACCACTGCAGTCGTCAATCTTCAGGATTAAATGCGGCATAGGAAAGAGTCTAATCATACTCATTTGGTGAAATAAGAATCCTTACCGGGTTGTTGAGCTGTAATAAAGACAAAATTAAATCACCCTATTACATATGGAAGAAAAAAACTCCAATTTGTTATTCATTGAATGTCTTTAAAGGTTGCTGGGTTCCTTGTATTTTTGGTCAAAATTTAAGACTATTATATTTTTCAAACACTTGTAAGGATGTGGTCAGGTGTGCAAAAAGAAGCGGTTCAACGAAATTAAACGTTTTCAGCGATACGTTTAGCAAAGTGGATATGGTTATCTCGGAACTCTCCCTCCTATGTGCAATTGTTCTATGCAATCTCTGAGCATTTAGGAATAATAATCTGATTCATAAACTATCAAACTACCAACATATCTCTGATTACACTTGTAAATTTTGAGACCTCCATTCCAGTGTGTTCTGTAATAACAAGTAAAAGACTTATTAAACCCAAAATATCTCTCTACTGAGATCTCAAAACCCCTCGGAATATGCATCGTACACTTCAAAGATTTCTTGAATTCTTCCATTGAATTTATCCTGATCACTTGATTCTCCAGAAGAACCGAATCCATCATCTACCAACAACATGGATTGTTATCTTAAATACTACAAAGTTCAAACATTATTTGAGAAGTTAGATCGTAAAAAATACCTTGTAATTTCGAATTAAATTCGTTTAAAGACCCTCATTGTTTGAAATTTTGTTCATGAACAAGTTTTGTAAATAGACTGCTTCGTAGAAAAAAAACTCGTAAAAATGGGTTTCAGAATCCAGTAGGGCTATATTTGAGTAACTCATGTTGTAACTAAGATCAGTGATATAACTATAAATTAGTTGAAAAATTAGACAATCTCCTTGATTTCCAACTACCTTTGCTTATCTTCGACAGATACGCGTATTTGTTCTACAACGTGCAGACTTCTTCAGTGTCTCGTCGAGTTATTAGTACGAGACACTGAAGAAGTCTACACATGCCAACGAAATACGCGTATCTGTCGAACAAGCAAGTAGTTGGGGTAAATGGAGTTACTAATTTTTCTTCTAATTATAGTTACAAGTATTCCACTAAACAGCTCAAACCCTCTAGGATTCATCAGTGATATCTTTCTCACGTAATGACCTTGAAAACACCCACTTTTGTAATGTTTTTTGCTTTAACATTTTTAACTTATTTTCCTTACCATAGTGCCATCGACTGCGCCAAATAATTCATCGCAATTGAAATTGAAAGCAAATTCACGCAGAAAATATTCCACGTCCAATTAGTTTGGCATCCCATTACTCCATGTTTTCCCACGCATAATGGCAGTGGCTGCCATTTATCTCGTTTTTCCCATCAATCATGGCGTTCGTAAAACCGTTCGAAAACGAAAGGAGAAATGCAACTGTGACGGATGATTATGTTTTCCATCGCCGCACATTGTTATGCGTCGTTGTCGTTACAAGCCCTTCGTAGGGTGTCTGGACCAATTTGACAAAACAAAAGTACTTCGTGAACCATGAAAGTGATACCATTTGAATGTTTCGGTGTATGGTAGGCTTATTTACTCAGGTCATTGTCCGAATGGTAAGACGGAGTTTGACTTGTTTTTAATATGTAAGTAATCAAGACAGTAACTCTATTAAAAACTTCATGTTTGGTATCGATCAGAACGTTCCGATTAAGACAAACAATCATATGAATTGCTAAAAAATAAGCGACTGGCCCACCATTATTCCAACACTTCTTCACCAACTGAAAACAACCCTCGACACTCCTGATAACCGTTGGACCCACCCTAGCACCCAATCAATCGTGTTGTGACGTTTCTTCTTGTTTCTTCACTCCCCCACGAAAGAGAAAACTCCAGATTTGAACAGTTTGCTTTTATGCGTGTGATTTTCCCCCTTTTATGCAGTGTTGTGTAGGTAGGTATCATTGGTGTTGGTGTGGAGTTAGTTAAAATAACGC
The DNA here is from genome assembly GCA_034211315.2 of Aedes japonicus. Taxonomy (NCBI): domain Eukaryota; kingdom Metazoa; phylum Arthropoda; class Insecta; order Diptera; family Culicidae; genus Aedes; species Aedes japonicus. The sequence continues at coordinate 3,972 of JASCZW010017061.1, read as the reverse complement.
CGGTTGCTGCTGCATCCATCCTGCCGATACCTGGCATTGTGGACGGCGCCCAGCTCCGGGTCCTGTTCCGGCTGCTGAAAAGTCCCGATCGATGCAGCAAGACCGAATCATCCCGCCAGGCAGAGATCGACCGGTTTACCACCGCACCTACGCACGAAATCGATGAGCCACACTCGAATTTGCGGCCCTTATGCCGGCAGCAGGTCTGCGGGATCACTGCGAAATGAACAAGACAAACAGAAGTGTAATTAGCGGACGGGAAGGCAAAGGCATGCGTTGTCAGTGTGCAGATGATTCGGTCGATTATGCGCGAGGATCGATTGAGCTGCAGAGAGTGGAATGTGATATGAACATTCCACGTGATGGACAGTCAGTGAGTTCGGTTATGAGTTCATGCGTTTTGTTTGGATTCGAAATGGGTACTGATTGAGTACAGTGAGCCCTAGTGACCCAGTATCAAGTTAGTTGAACACACGATGTACGTAATCGTTTCTTCGTGTTTGTTAAACGATTACTTGTGTGTTTGGGGATGATTAGTTGTAATCGGAGTGTAAACAAATGCATTTTGATATAAATTATGATAATCTTCCGTCTTAAAATAAGAAATTACGGCACAAACAGAGGAAGAAACATTTCAGCACCTATGAACAAAAGAGGATATCCAAAACTTTTAAGAGATTGTGCGTGGGATGTGATGTTATTAATGAAAATATATAACCACAAACATGGATTATCTATCAAATTTTTCAAAATAAGTGCGAAAATTAAATCATTTTATCATGTAGTAACTGTGAATTTTTTATACGCCTTTAAAAACTGTATTATTTTTTAAACAAATCTTTGTTATTTATTATCCTAAGCAAATGTAGATCTTGATTTTTTTGCGGGAACTCCGTAAGATTTTTAAATTGTATTGTTCAAAAATGAGCCTTTCGGCGCTCTGTGACAATACCCGGAATGAAGAAACTACCGGCATTTATCGCTTCTTTTTCTTGAAAATGGGCCATTACTATGAAACGGACTTGGGAAAATGTCGAGAACTGTTTTATTTTATGTCTGTGTGTCACTTTTATTTGACTAAATGTTGCTTTAGGGATGCTTTAACAATCTTTCACAAAGGGCAGTAGCTCATCTTCAACTTAAGTAAGTTTGTAAAGGTAAGATTTTTTAAATAAAATAAACGTGATGCCTAATTAAACTTTGTACCAGTGGTGAAAATGGTGTGACAAGTGGTGAACTTGGTAAATTTTGCAACAAAGGAGAATGAAATGAGATTATAACTAGTGACTCAGAAGTATCGTGTACGTACCTAACATTGCGCAGTACTTCACGAATTTATTGATAATCACCAAGAAAATTAATTGAACTTTGACTTGTCTAATGTACTGACCACAATGCAAATGTTGTTGATGCATCGGAATTATTTGACGTGCATTTGTTTACCATGTAACCATACCCAAGTACCTGTCATGTTAATGTTTAAAATACATCTTTGAACCAAGCTCAAGTTTTTTTTTTTTTCTAACATCAATAATTGATTTCATAAACGCATATTACCAAAAAAAGCGCAATAAAAGATATGCTTGAACATCTTTTGGTCATACCCGATGTTTAGTAAAACATCCATAAGACAAATATTATGTCCTATGGATGCTTCCTATTGCATGCGTATAACATAATGTTATGTTCTGTACATGTAATTATTAACTTCGCAATTACAATTAAACTGTTTAACCGTGAATAAATCATGCAATGGGCTTGCATATGACAAACGAATTTTCTACGAGATTACAATTTTGCATTCTACAGGGGATAGACAAAATAATCGGGACAGGCAAATTTTTGATCAACTTAGTAGTACTCTTACTTCATGAAATATTATCCGATTTAATTTCGTCAAAAAGCAATCAACTGGAAAATTAATGCAGCTTTATATCTCGGAAACAAAATTGACCCTGACCCCTGGACGCCGGAGTTGTTCCTGTTTCCGGAGAGGCTATCTCACATATTAAATTTGTGATGAGATTTTGTACAAGATGCCGTTGTCAAACCTTTTTTTTTAGTAAACACACGTAATGAAAAAAATATTTACCAAGCAAATTAAATGTCTATTACAGAATCGGCCTTGACACATCTGAGATATGGCCATTTTCTTCGAACCGGAGGTTCTGATAAAGGGTCCTGGAGGCGGTTAACTCATTATTTTACTCAAAAAATGCCATGTAACAGCTCTTTCTTCTTAGTTTTTCATCACAACACCCAAAATAAACTTAAAATGGATTCTTGACCATATTTGCCGAACTCCGGAACTACCAGAACGTTCCCGGAGGAACCTGTAGTAAATCTGCCGGAGAAATTTCCCCAGAATACTTATCCAAATTTTCATTTGTATCCTTCGTCGTTTTGTCTCTCAAAAAATAATGTTTCAAGAGAGAATGAAAATCGTTTTTATCCATATTCAACATGATGCAAAAACGTCATCAAAAATCAGCTGTCAGAACAAAACTAAGCGCAGTATCGCACTAAAATTTGACGTGTATGCCGAAATATGAACGGACAACAAGGCACTATAACCTTTCTCCCAGTACCATCGCATTTTGGCTGTCAAGGAGATATAAATGCGGTAGTATTTTTCTATTAGATAAATATAAACATAATTGAACAACCAATTAATGACTCATGCAAGGAAATGGAAGAACCCATCGAGGTGATCGATATGAAGTACTCTGGATGAGGAGATGGGCAGTTTGTGAACAGAGGGCGCTTCGTCTCACTGTCCATCCACGATAAACAGCTCGCTATTTTGACCAATTAATTCAATCTTGTTTGGAAAATTCTATATATCCTGTGGATACGTGAAAGTGAGTCGCCTATTAATCCACCAACCCATTTTTGACCCTTCACTGAATGGCTGATATGGATAATCAGTGGTTATTGAGCTTGATCAAGTCTACATGAAGAGTTGAGACCCATTGCTGTTGGACTTCGTTTAGGTGCTACACTGTGTGGTAGACTGACATACAACCTCTCACTGCAAAGAAGCACTACACCTTTGGATTTGGAGTCTGCAGACCTGAAACGCCTATTTTCAGCCTCGAAAAGCGGACAACAAAGAAGTGTATTTAATCTCCAGCTCTGTCACTCAACGTATCATCTAAAAACATAGACTCATATCAAAGCCAATACACTGTCTTTCTGCCAAAGAAAGCCCTGCTACGGTCCCGCGCATAGGTTCTCAGCATCTGCTACAAGTAGACATCTAATCAACACTTCCTCCTCTCTTGCCAAGCCAGGTGTTGTGCAAAGATATCGATGGATGAATAGCCTGTCACATCCAAGGCAGCTCATCCATCACATTTCCCGTTGGAACTAAACGTTTTTCTCTTCAGCCAGGTAATAAAAATAACAAGGCGATCCCGATTATTTCGCACCGCAACGTGATCCTCTTGATGAGCTCTGCGCGGTGGTATGGCGTTGCCGCCAATTGTTTATCGGCGAATCAAAAATGAACTCTTCCTTCATTTGATACCAAAGTTTTTGAAAAGTATTTGAAGCAAAATTTGGTCAACTTACACTATTAGCTGCCTTTTTACCATTCCAATGTGTAGGCCAGCAAAAGAATCTTCTCAAGGGTTGACCTTCGGGAAGCTTACCCGCAATATGGTCAATTAATCCTTCAATTATTGGTGATTTTAATGCAAACACGCGTTCGTGGAATAATGCTCAAAGCTCATTTCGACGGTAGATATCACTATTTGATAATGCGCAGGTTTTGCGGTTATTACACTATGCAACCTTCAAACAGCCCAACTTGCTTTTCTTCTGCAAGAAATTGTTCAACTATAGATTTGGTCTTAACTGATTCATTAACTGTCAACTTTGTAGCCAATAGGTTACCCAAGCTGACTTTGCTCGATAACCATCCAGTAACTTTTGAAAAATCCTGAAGAACAATGTTCAATCTCAACGGTT
>JASCZW010017060.1:0-17654 GCA_034211315.2 Aedes japonicus | reverse complement strand
AAAGAAAGTGTGGATTGTCATTGCCCAAAATTTGATGAAAGGGGTCAAGGCAAAAGTGCGGGCCTTTGGGTTGGGAGAAGAGGTTCGATAAACCAATGATGTCAAAACTTAACCATTTATTAGTTATTTATTTCCAGAAAGTTTGAAAAGAATCGGAGCTCAAGGAAAATTTTTGGTGACCTATTTTTGTGTGTCCAAATTTCATCGAATACAGTCTTTATATTTACTGATGTTCCATCACTGTTGGTTGGAGTGATTTATTCTGTTTTTAAGTGTTTGTAGAACTTTTAGATATACTTTTAAAATAATAATACTTCTTTTTCTTTTCAGTAACAAACTAGTGGATATCAGATATATTTAATAAGTCGATTTTACGGTTCTTCGCAGTATGTTGGATTTTGAATTACAGTTTTTTTCTTCTCATGTTTGTTCTCACCGCAGTTGTGAATCTAAGTTATTTAACTGAAAAAGGACTAGTGCAGCGTTATAGTGTGATAATTAGGCGTTAATTACCAATCGATCAGCCATTTTGCCCAACACCTCTGCGAGATCACGCACACCAGCAGCATGCAGCATTCATCCTTTCATTTTCATCGGCTGTTATCACCGTTCAATGTAGCACAGATGACAATTTGTTTGGCATAAAGACGTATGGCATACGGATATTTGGTCGTTTGGACGTTTTGCTTAAAGACGTTCGGCCGAATGGACGTTTGGCAGAATCGGCGTTAGGCTAAAAACAAAATTGGAGAGAAGATACTTTACAATCGAAACAACTTTTAAGGTTCACCAAAAGCTGGCTTAACTTATCGAATCGACCAAACCGTCGTGGAATTAAGAACAATAATGATGAAGTAATCTCCTATAACTTTCAAATTATAAGTCCAATCGTGTGAAAGTCAAAAAAAAAATTGTTAGAATATCCATGTTTGTTGAAAAAAAAACCTAGTTTTGGCGATGGATTATTTCAAATAACTTTTGAAAAGGGCGTGTTTCTGAAGTTTTTAGCCGCTCATTAAATTAAATTTTAAATATCTCAAAAGCGGTAGCCTTTAGGGAGATCATAACCACACTCATTCCGATTAGAAATTTGATGCTCTATCATTCATTGGTATTGGGAAGTAACTATAAATGAAAAGAAAATTAGTATTTCGATTTAATTCAACGACCTTTGGTAGTTGGAATTAAATAATCTAATTTTTCTTCTCATTTCTAGTTACAGGTATTCCACTCAGCTCAAACTCTCAAGGATTCATTGGAAAATACTTTTAAAAACCAAAATTAATTTTATGACAATCTTCCTAAAGGTGTTATTACGAAAACTTTTTAACAAGTTTTGGCCCATGCTGATTTTACCTCTTAAACAATGGTTTTTTTGTCCAAATTTTACCACTGAAATTAAAAAAAAAAACTATAATATTGTATTCTGGAATTTGAATTTTAAGTTTTAATTATGATTTTTTTTTCAGTGTATTTTTTTCATGGACATATTGTTTCCATTGCTATTTTTATCATTACTTGTGTTTTCGTCATTTATATAATAACATAATCACAATATTATAATATATAAGTATAAGTTACCTACTTAGCCCTATTCAAACGAAAATGTGATCCATTAACCTCGAGCTAGCCACGAGTAATTGACATCCCCCTTTTACTAATAACAAAAAGTAAAAATGTTTGTACAACAATATTGAATATCGGCTCCGTAAAGTGTTACACACGCCTGAGCCTAACAAATAAACGAACTGATTAAAAAAAAAATCACAATATTATTACTTCAATAAATCATTAGTTCAATGAATCCTAGAGGGTTTGAGCTGTTTAGTGGGATACCTGTAACTAGAAATGAGAAGAAAAATAAGTATTTTCCACCTAATTCCAACTACCTTTGCTTATCTTGACAGAAACGTGTATTTCGTCTACAATGTGCAGACTTCTTCAGTGTCTCGTACTAATAACTCGACTTATAAGTACGAGACACTGAAGAAGTCTGCACATTGTAGACGAGTTACGCGTAAAGGGTAGTTGGAATGAAATAGAAAAAAAATTTTTTTTTTCTAATTTCTAGTTATTAGTTCAATATTTTTACTTCAAAGCTTATATACTAAGAATCATTATAGCTTATAAACCTAATGATCATTTAAGTCCTCTCTTCTTCCTCTTATGCTCTTAAGCTGCAACTCAATCTGCGGCAGACGTACGTACTTTTTACCTAAAGTCCGTTAAGGCTTCATTGTTGATTTATTATTTCTCTTTACACACTCGATAGTTGAAGTAACTATGATAATTCAAGCAATTTCAACTACGTTTGTCGAGCATTTTGATATTAGTTGTTAAGAGCAGTTGTTAAGTGCCTCTGATATTATTTTGTTAATAGGTCCTGAGATCAACTGAGAAATGTTATTGCTCCATAGAACTAGTAGAAAAGAAATCACCATTTAGGAAATTTGAAAACTTATTTTGCCTTATCAACTTACTTACACTCTATACACTTATTTCCTTATTTATTCTATATTTGATATACATTGCATGAACCTAATAATAATTCAATTATTTGTAACATTTCTATACTGGAATCAGGGCATCATTGAAATTGCAATTGGACTGTGGAGTAGACAGCCAACCGGAGTATTGGAGAGGATGTGTCTACACTGAACATTAATTTTTGTTCGAATTAAAATCGAAGGTAGGACTAACAAATCTATTCGTTGTTTTCTACAACGAAACTGATTTGTACTCAATATGAAGCTACCTTCTTATTTAATGCCGCAAGCACAACTGTCAAAAGCACTTAGCATTTCTTAACACAAAAAGAACATTCGTTCATTCTACGAAAACAATACAAAGAGCTACGGGTAACTTGTTACCAATAAAAAAATCCTATTTTGGCTGGTCTTCACTAAGTTCATTTTGTGCATTGTACAAAAAAGGTGTAATGATAGCATTTGGTTACATGACAAGCAACATTAATGTTTCATACAATTTACAAGATATTAGTTCTATGTACAAAATGCTAATTTACAAAAATAAATTTTCAGTGTATCGTTTATGATTGGTACATTCCACTCCAACAGTTGTAATGAATTTGACGTGCTTTCTCAAGCAAACCATCTAGTGGAAAGCCTAACTGAATTGCATATTTTGTTATTCGTTTTTTAGGATCATATTGCTGGAAGGCGTTTCTCTTATTCCCGCAGGTTTCGCATAAGTGTCTCTGCGTACGGACCTTCCCAACCTCTTTTGGCCCTTCATAAAGCAGTATGTTTAATTTAGAACGGTAACAAAGCATGATCTTTCTATTAAGTGGAACCGGATGCCGGTCAAGGCCCACGCTAGGATGGTGGCTTTCTACATATAGGGTGTCTCACAATAGGTGTCACTCAAACAAAATGTGATTATCGCAACACAAATCAACCAAATCATTGCATTTATTTTACATATGAAAGATACATGTTACAGAAATAAACCATATTAATTCAATTCGAATCTCTCACTCTTTTCCTTGATAACTTTGAGCAAACGCTTTTAATTCAAAATTCAATTCAAAAATAGTTATTTTTTTGCAAATTGGCTTTAAATTTGAAAATATTTCTTGTTTGTGTGTAGAAGCTAAAACAATTTTCTGAAAGTAACCCCTATATCATATTTTTGTAAGTCATTTTTTTTTTAGTTATGCTGAAAAATGAAAAATTGGTTGTTCGAAAATCTTTTTTTCCTTAAATGTGCCCATCTTGCAATGTATGGTGAACTTTTAGACAATAATATTGCTTTTATTAAGAAAGAAAATCGTCTAATTTTAAGAAAGCCATTTTTTCAAATTGATTTCAGTTTAAAATACTTATTTTTAGCGTGTAAGAAATGATTTCACAACTTTTACAATTTTTTTCATAAACGTTAGGACAATTTTCTAAAAGAACATACATCAATCCATACATCACTTCTTTGAAAGTCTCTTCTTTTTAAGTTATGTTGATTTGAAAAAAAAAATCGATCAATAATCTTAAGCCGTTTTCAAATGGTATTCTAGATAAATTTTGAAAAACAAAGTATGCAAAGTTGCTTGAAAAGACATAGTCTACACACTCAAAAAGTTTCATTGGATTCTGAGAGGGTGCTGTGAATCACGAAGACGAGTTGGCGTGAAATTCGTATATAGCGGTTTACAGCTAGTTTATCTCTTGGAGTATTGGCAAGACTTTTGCTATACACACGATCATTTAGTTGATTATGACAGTCCTGAAGGAGGAAGAGCTTGGAGGAAAATCTTGCTATCACCGTGCCGTACCAAAAGAGTTCTGCTTCTATCGACCTGGCTTGTTTTTGATGCTCTGTCAATTCCTGAACTCGTAGTTTCTTGTACGGCTTGCATTTCAAATCATGTCTGAGGAGCTTGTTCATTGAAGCAGTGGACATTTGAAATTGATTGCTCAATTTACGGCCAGATACGGCCGGATCTTATTCCACACCCCCTCCCCCAAACACATTTGATCTTTTTCTTCGTTCTGTCAGTTCATCTAGCACCTCATTTGTGTTGAATATGGACATTCCCAGTTTCTTTGAATCGTTACTCACTCCGAACTTCTTAAGGATATTGAATATCTGACTCGGTTAAACTTTTGCTAATGAGCATTTCCAGCCAGAAACGCTAAAAAATATATTAATTTTCCGGTTGTGATGAAATTTTGTACATTTGTATATTTCTACCCAAGAGAACTTTTTTTATGCACAAATTCCAAAAATTCCTGGTCTAATATTCTATAAGGGCTTATGTAAATTATGAATTTCATTCAAGAAAAAAAATCATAACATGTCAACGATAATTCTGATCAAAATGTTGTCTGAGAAAAATTTGTAAGTCATTAAGTGTTTTTCAAGAAAAAAAAACACTGAAACTAAAAAAAATGTAAGTTCATGATAAAAAAAAAAAAGCACACATAGAACTTATTGCGAGCTTAACTAAGAGGAAATTTTGTTGTAACAATATTTTCAGCAAATTTCAAATGTTAGTCGCGATGTGAAAAAAAAATGTATGTTGCATGGTAGATTATTGAATAAGAATCAAATCTTTCTCAGACATTAGACGCAACGGAAGTGATACATACTGAAGTAAATGATCAAAAGTTTTTTTTTTTTGCAAAACCGGTTAATAGAGCCCACACACTACCAAAATCTCGTGTAAATTTCTGTCCCTGAGACTGACCCATGCAAGCGTCCATTAGCGCATAAAAATGTGTTGAAAGAGATGGGAAAATAAATTCAACTGAACACATCTTTTGTCGAATTGCGTATGTTTCAGTTTCAGGAGACATAATTTTACACGAAATCTTTCTTTACATTCCCCGACTTTACATTCCCGGACTATTTACAAACATGGATTAGATCTCGTGTAAAATTCATAATTTTTAAGTGTGCAGCTCTATCATTCGGTGTATGAACCAAATATGTCATTAATTCAGCGATAATCAACAAAATTATGTCGCTATCAGGATGATCAATAAATTGCGACGAATTTGAGTCATTACTATACAATTTATTTCCTGATTAGGCTGATCAAATAATCTCCACGAGCTTTTAAGGATAAACATTTGGTTGAATTCAACCGATTAACCGGGTAATTCAGGCTAGATATACAGATAGCAGCCCGTTATAACTATTGTTTACATAGTTAAAATAACAGTAATTTTACGTGAAAACGGACCCAATGATCGGGACATATTTTTTTCTATGTTCTAGGCCTGTTGTAAAAATTACGTATTGAAAATGTTGTTATTGGTAAAATTTCAATGGAAGTATTTGAGTTTGCGATTATGTATTTTTCAAACGGTTCATCTAAACACAAACCAAAAGAATAAAAGCTGTGTAGAGAAAATTGTAATGTTTTCATTATCCAATGGATGAATGGAAATCAAATATCTCTAAAGTGCTTCAAAGCAGTTTTATTTAAGTTTGTTTTGTAAAATTTTGTGTTGTGTGGAGTAAAACCAAAGCCTGTAGAGTAGATTAAAGGCAAAGCCTTAAATCAGAATATCAGATAGAGGCAACCGAACTAAGATTGCATTGATTGATAAATCTATCGAATGGGACAAAGTTGCATACACGAAAATGTCGAAGGTTCCTGACGTTTTAAAATGAGTTGGGTAACTTTTTGTGAAACATACTACCAAATGTCTTAAACTTATCTAAGCAAGGGTATAGCAATTTGAATATCTTTTACAGCTTAAAAAATGTATGTATCGTTACGTACTAGGTTGAGTCAAAGGACACATACCCTACATCGGAATTTTTTAAGCCTTTTGTTGAGAAGACAGCAGTCAGTTTAATTGTTATGTATACACGTGTCTGGAACAAATTTTTTATTCAAATATCTTCTTATTTCTTATCTCATTTCAATACAATGGAGTCTGCCGTACATTTGAAATGAACATATGTACAAAGTCAACAAAGTGCTATATTGAAAAGTTCTTCACCTCATCAATTACGTTTAACTTTCATAGCTTTTCAAGCTTTTGATATACTGCTTCTTCTCGCTCTAAACAAAACTATCCTAAACACACATACATATCCAAAACCATCAAAAGCATCACTTGATTCTTTTCCAACGCGTCCAACCAGTAACGGGTTGGTCTGAGTGGCACCGTGTTTGAGAAAAAATTGCTTGTTTTTTGACAATCTATTATGAAAAATACATGTTGTTGTGGACATCACGACAAACAATCAAAAAGGGCCAAAAATGAGCAAAAACATAAATTTCGGTTATTAAAATTCACAATAACTTGAGAACGGCTAGGCTAGCGAAAAAGTTTTGATATGCTTTTAAATTTAAAAATAATGCTTAAAATCTTGTCTCGGTACATTTTTATAAAAAATATCATTTTTAATATTTTCAAAAAAATTGTAAATATTCAAAAACAAAAACATAAAAAAAAAGAAGTGACCGTCTTAAACTTTTCTTCAGCTCTAAGGACATAACTTCAGCTTTTAAAAAAAATTAAAACTAGGAGGATCGAAGCGGACTCTTTTGAAAAAATCAACGTTCTATGTTTTTAAGCATAAACTTTTAAATTTTCTAGTTTCAGTGTATTTTTTCTAGAAGAACATTTTATTACCTACAACTTTTGTAAGTCAACATTTTGATCAGATCATTCGCATGCGAAAAAAGTTTTTTGAAAAAAAACAACCATTTTAAATACCTCTACAGAAAATTATTCCAGGATAATTTTAGTTTTTTTTTAAGGAAAACGTTATTTTGTGTAGAAACCAACATATGGACAAAATTTCATTCAGATCGGAGAGAGTAGAGTCTAACCGGTTTGCTATTCTGGCTGGACATGCTCCAATGTTATTTTAAAACTTGCTCCTGTATGGCTTCTATGGTAGCTGATAAATATAAACAAACGGAATCGCTTATTTATCTTCAGCGATAAGCTGTCAAATAATACTTTCAACACGAGTATAATCAATTCCGCTGTTAAAATTACCCAGCTGAAATAAACCAAGACTGAAAAAAGGTGACACTTATTGTGAGACACACTGTACATGCTTTTTTTTTTTTTCTCTTCGTGGAAATTTTGATTGAATGCCATTTTTTCTCAGACACTTTTCCCCTAAAAAAAACGATTTCCGAGTTGCTGTTTTCCTAAAACTGTTGTATCAAAAACACATAAGGCCTTCTCAAAAGGTACTCTTGAATCCAAACTATATATCCATATGTCAACATATGTATTCTGTTATACTGAATATGTTTGTGAAATTTCGTTCAAATCCAAGCGGCTCGTGTCAAATTTCGACATTCTATGGCCAATTTTGCCTGGAACTACTCAACACAGAAAAAAATAATTAATTTTAACAAGCGTGTAAAATTTCGCTTCGTTTAATTGCAAGCCAAAGGAAGCGTAAACAATGTTTGCATTCAACCATGTTTGCAATCTTGCATAGAACAGGCTTGATTCAGGCGTTATCTGGCTTAAATTTACATGAAATATCCTATAATTATCTGCCAAATCTAGCATTCCCTTTATGTGCATTAGATAACGCAGAAAATTCAATGTTTCTTTTTATCTGTGTACTGTAATTAGTGATCTATTTATGATTGACGACTATAAATAAATAAATGCATAAATCAACTAACGTTAACTTCTAATTTGCTTTGCCGCCTTCTAATGGAAGTTAACATTATAAAAACACCACTTTTTGGGTGTTGATGTGTACACGCAGTTCACTTTAATACACAGAAAAAAATAATTAATTTTAAGAAGCGTGTAAAATATCCCCTCGTTTAAATCCAAGCTAAAGGAGGCGTAAACAACGAAATTGTTTGCAACTTTTCATGTGCCACTCAACAATATTCGCAATATTTAATACAACAAGCTGGATTCAGGCGTTATCTGGCTTAAATTTACATGAAATATCCCATTATATTCTGGCAAATCTAGCATTCCCTTTATGTGCATTAGATTGCGCAGAAAATTCAATGTTTCTTTTTATCTGCACAGATAAAAAGAAACATTGAATTTTCTGCGTTATCTAATGCACATAAATGGAATGCTAGATTTGACAGAAAATACTGGGATATATCGTGTAAATTAAAGCACGATATCGCCTAAATCGCGTCTATTGTATGAAAGAATTCCAAAACTTGCAAACAATATCGTTGTTTACGCTTGCTTTGTTTTAGAATTAAACGAGGGGAAATTCTACGCGCCTGTTAAAATTCATTATTTTTTTCTGTGTGTGTAATCTTAAATTGTGAGCCTGGGCTAGAAAATCTTAAGAAACACTGACAAATGCAATTTTCTATTATTTTTAAAAGCAAGATTCCATTCGGTGCTCCATTCCCCCATATACTACAGTAACGGTTTATAATAGGCCATTCGAATATTATAGACCTGATTGTCATCAGAATTGCCATAGATTTGGTTCGGTATGTGATTTTGATATAGCCATCTTATTTCGTTGCTAGTACATCTATTCCCTGAAATAAATTTTTCTCAAAATTCCCGGATATTCTTCCGAATCATGGTGAAAATTTGCATTCTCCGCGACATCTTTTAAAAATTCTTTTCTTCGTCACCCTTCAGTTCAGTTAATTTTGTCCTCCACTGCTCGCAGGCACTCACCGCCGAGTGGCGCGCAGCAATCTTATCTGCACAACAGTTATTGCACTTGAGCCCGATGCGTATTTTACAATCCACGAATCACCTTCGACTTGCTTGGAATTTATCTTCGCATTTCGTTATCACATTTCTACAGTGATAACCTTAATGAGGGTCGTCTTTTCTTTCGTTCGTTTGCCGTTTCATCGTATTTATTTAGACATTAAAATTGTTTCTGGTACCTGATTAAATGTCGTTATCATCGAAGGCAGACGGGAAATGGGTTGGATAATTGTTATTCAACCTTATCCGAGTAAATTGTTCTCGAAGGAAGCTTACAAAAAAAAAAAACTAAAGTATAACTCGTTTCATCTACTTACAAACGCGCTGAGCGGTTACCTCATCACGTTCGGTTTCCAAAAGTAAACAATCCCATCTCGGGGTAGCATGCAGTGTGTCGCGAGAAGGAGAGAGAGTCACAGTCGTTATAGCTGCGTGCTAACGGCAGCTACCTACCTACCTCTGCGCATTACGGTTTGTTATGCCAATCACTTGCTGCTTCTGCTTCTCCGCCCCGCGGGGTTTGTCCAAGCAGCTCTCGCGTCGCGAATCGCCAAATAATACTCACTAAGACATCCACCTTGTTTCTAGATTGACGAGCGTGTTGGTATGATGACGTCTCAGCCGGACGCCTTCGAGCAGCGGAGCACCGTTCGCTATCAGTTAGTCTATACAATGGCTTCGTACGATCCTGAGCGTCGCGTCTGGAGTGGTGCGCGACAGCCGAGCTTATTCAATCCGGAGTGTAACTTTGGCCAGATCGTTCTGAACCTGCTGGAGCGTTCGCCGGACAAGGTGATCCAAATCGATGGCGACACGGGACGGCTGATGACCCGGGCCGAGATGCGAGTCCGGATTGTTCGGGTCGCTCAGCGTCTCCAGAAACTGGGCTACGGCGTCGGGGACATCGCATCGGTTGTGGCCGTGAATAGTGAAAATTTGGCACCGCTGGTTCTGGCGCTTCAAGTGATTGGCGTCGGATTCAACGCGCTGGCGCCGACGTTCGATGCAGATGAAATGGCGCACATGATGCGGCAGACGCAGAGCAAGTTGGTCTTCTGCGATGCCGATAATTACGAAACGGTGCAGATCGCGGCGGCCAGGGCGATCGAAGGCGACTATCGGATCTATGTGATGGAAGGTGCGGAGGACAGTTTGTCCGTCAATCAGTTGTTCGAGCCAACGGGAATGGAGCATATGTTCTAGTGAGTTGTTTGATTTGAAATGAAAACAATGTTGTTGGAGGGGTTTGTTGTCACCAGAGTGTTTCGCAATTCAGGGGTGTGCGTCGTATTTTTTTGTTGACAAATTGAGACAAATTGCTTGCGCGTGTTGCGTGCGGACGTTTTTTTTTAGGAGAACTTTTTTTTATCAAGTGAGTGAAAGTGTGTCAAGCATGCGTCGGAGAGTATTTCAAGATAGATGAATATGTAGAGGAGAGGCTACGAAGAAGATCAAACTTTTGTAAAGAATTGGGTAATAACAGTTAGGTCTAAAGAAATTTCTTGACAAGGTTTGTTCGGTAATGAACAGTTTTATTGATCATTTACTCACCAAAAACGAAGTTGCTTTTAGTGATAACTGGTTCTCCTGTAGTTTGAAAACACTTTTAGATTTCCCGAGTAAAGTGTAAAATCTAAATTTGAAAACTTATTCTTATGTTATCATCAAATTTAAATAAAATTTACTGATGTTATCAAAATTGATTTCAAATTTGGCATTAAATTTCAATTTCAATTTTATATCGAATCAATATTTTATCATACTGTAATCGTGCGTTCACTTTTCTTGCGAATAATTTATTTTGATTCCATTGTCTTAACAGAAAATCAAGTTTATTACTCATTCTGCTATCGATTGGAAAAATGTACAACTAATTGACTTTTCAGTTTGCATCACTGATTATAGGTATCACTTTAAAAATTGATTCGAGTTACAGGAATAAATGGTTGCCTCCAGTTCTGCTAAAATAACCAAATCGGTAGTAACCTGTGTTATTATCATTAGCAACATAATAACGTCATATTTTGTTTTTGATTTTATATCTGACTCTACACGGGTGTCGTTTAATGACGAAGTTAATAACAATGAGTTCTCCTCTTTTTCGTTCTCTTCAGCATATCACAGGGCCATTATTAATCTCCTAAGAGTATGGCACAGATCAAAAAACAATATCACTGGATAGTAAGCTAACAGTACAACAAGAGTACAGGAGAAAGTAAACAAAAGAGTGTCTCTCAAGGTTATGCAGTCGTTTGAGTCGTTTTTGACTTATTTTCGCCAAAAGTTGGTAACTCATATATGAGTAAATCTAATTGGGATTGACAGATGGATGTTTTTGAATATGCCGACTTGTCAATCCCAGTTACATTTACTCTTATATGAGACCAATTTCACGCCAACTCATCCAGTGGTTGGCAGCACCCTCTCAAAATCCAATGAAACTTTGTGGGTGTGTAGACTATGCCTTTTCAAACAATTTCAGTTTTTCAATATTTATCTAGACTTAAGTAGATAAGGGCTTAAGTTTTTTGATAAATATTTTAAAATCAAAATATCTCAAAAAAGAACATACTTCAGAGAAAAGTGATGTATAGGAGACTTTTAGAAAATTGTCCTTACTTTTATGAAAAAAATATAAAAATTGTAAAATCAATTCTTACACGCTAAAAAAAAATTTAAAATTGTATGTCAATTTGCAAAAAAATGACTAACTTAGAAAAGGAGAACATTTTTTTTAATAAAGGCTTTGTAATTGTCTAAAAGTTCGCCATATATAGCAAGCTGGGCACTTTTAAGGAAAAAAAGATTTTATAACAACAAATTTTTCATGTCAACATAACTCAAAAAAAAAAAAGACTTACAAAAACGTTATGCATGGGTGACTTTTAGAACATTGTCTAAGGTTTTATGACAAAATAATAAAAATTGTAAAATCGATTCTTACACACTAAATAATATGTATTTAAATTTAAAGTCAATTTGCGAAAAATGACTTTCTTGGAATTGGACGATTTTTTTTAATAAAGGCAATGTAATTGTTTAAAAGTTCGCCATACATTTCAAGATGGGCACTTTTAAGGACAAAAAGGTTTTTCTCTCAACAAATTTTGCATGCCCTATTTTTACGGTGTATCACGGAAACTCGTCTAGTTATGTTTTTCAACACCCCTCTATAGAATCCAATAAAATTTATCAGTCATGAAAAATTTAATGTTTTCAACATATGATAATAAACAATAATCATTTAGACTAACATTTGAAAAGGGTCAACATATTAAATTCCCCTTGACATCAGTAAAACAGAACCAAAAGTGTACGTTTATGTTACAAGTCATTCAAAACTGCTTGTTCTGAAATTCTTTGTACTTGCTTGTTTGGATAGGGGCGATTCAAATATGGCTTTGTATATCTTTGGGGGGTTAGGGGCGGAAGGAAAGTCAAGATTTGTTACTGAATATGTAAAAGGTACGGTAAAAATTGTGCTGATAAAAGTAAAAGAATAGCGGACGTCACTTTTGAATCGTCTTTGAATGGTTGATGCACAAATTCTAATTTGATAAGACTTGATGCATATCCATTTGAAGACGATTCAAATATGACGTTATATGAAATATACTATTTATGTCAATGAAAAGTCATAGGTTTTTGCTGAGTAGGGGTTTTATTTTATTTATTTTTTATGTGTACATCTTCACGTATTAGTAATTAACATAGCTTCATACATTTAATTTACAAATCTTTTTCATACAAAGTAAATTTCTTTGGATTATCCTTTGAATCAGAAAATCACAAGGAACTTGTTTAACAGATATGGTCTTTGCGTGGCTATAGGACTCCTCAAGTTCTTCTGACATTTTTGAATAGTGTTCAGCTGATATGAAGCAGAAATTCAGTTTTGAAATACTTTTATTTGACTGTTCAACTGCTCAGTCATATAGTTCCAGATGAGTTTTGATCGTGTTTCCATAATCTTGAGCAAGGCTTGCTCTCTTTGTCATTCGCTTGAGAGTACTACCAATAGCATTACATGGACCTTTCCCATGAGACGTTCCAATCCATATGTGGACTTGAAATTAAACACGCTGGAAATGTTGTAATGGGTCGCTGCTCCATCTGACATGGAAATAATTTTTGAGCAATGCATTGAATTTTGTTAATTGAGATCTAGCAAATTTGATATAAACAACTGAACTGCCATTGAGTTATGGATCAATACTTCAGATATTATGATAAAGCTTTTGTTTTCCAATTTATTGTCCTTTTTGTAATATACTTCAAAAGTTTGATAATAAACAGGATCAACGCTCTGATTTAATTGTGTTATCGCTTAAGTTTGAAAAAATAATAGTTCAAAAATAAGCCCTTTACAAATAGCAGCCTTGACTTTTCAAACATTCGAAGACCCTTAAAATATCCAAATTGTCATTATATTTAAATTTAATTGGCTTCTGTATGGTTTGAGGACCAAATTACGGTAAAAATTGAGAAAAACTTTTTTTCCATAAAAGTGCCCATCTTGCAATGTATGGCAAACTTTTAGACAATTATTTTGCCTGCATTAAGAAAATAAACTGTTCAATTCTAAGAAAGTCATTTTTTGCAAACAGCCTTTAACTTTAGAATATTTTGTTTAGTGTGTAAGAATCGATTTTACAATTTTTTTCATAAAACTAAAACAATTCTAAAAGTCACCCATACATAACTTTTTTGTAAGTCATTTCTTTTTTGAGTTATGTTGACATGAAACATTTTTTGTTAGAAAAACTTTTTTTCCTTAAAAGTGCCCAGCTTGCAATGCATGGCGAAATTTTAAACAATTATATTGCCTCTATTGAAAACAAATTTCGTCCAAATCTTACCTAGCCATTTTTGGAAATTTACTTTAAATTTTAAAATTATTATTTTTAGCGCGTAAGAATCGATTTTACTATTACTATTACAGATATTTTTTTGCAAATGTCTTCGATAAACATTTGAAATGTCTGGGAATATCTGAAAAAAAAAATTCTGTAAATTTTTCTATTTGCTAAATTAAACTTGTTTTGATGAAAGACGTAATAAGAAACCGAGTTATGTCATTTTCGCTGTATGTGTGATTTTGTATACATTTCTGCATCTATTTCTTGGATTGTATGCAATCTTACACTATTTTTTCATGTTTTAAAGTGACCCTTAAGCCTGAAGCATTCGCATAGATGTCACAATTTTCCATAGTATTTTTTTCCTTAAACGTTATTTCCAGTCTATATTTTTATATCAAAATTTACTTTGAATTTGATAAATTCAAAACTTGTTTGGACTTTTTCTCTGTCTTAAAATAACCACTGAATTACAACGAATTACAGAGTCAATTTTCCGTTACATATATTAAAAAGTTGAATTAAAACATTTAGTTTTATATCATTATTAGTAAAAAACACTGCAATGAATCTTCTTGTTATGAAATAATATGTTTGGGTAAAAAGGTTTTTTTGTGTGATTAAAGTCGTGGGCTATCAACTTGCGTATCTTTGATGTATCTATCGTGTTGTATTTTGCGTATTATGTGTCTTAAGCAGTATTTCAGTCTAGTATAAAAAATTAGTTTTTTTTTATACCAACCCCATTTCAAACTTATCTAACTTAACCTTAATAGTTAGTGTATTCATGTTTATTTTTATTTATTAAAGGCTTCTTAAATATTATTCGAGCCTGGATTCATATTCTGATACGGAGGTATACATGTTTTAAAGCTTGTACTTATGGTTTTGTTGATAGCTCTAGTTGATTGCTTCTTAGTTGTTAGATGCACCAACCTATAAATGTAATTTAAAAAAAGTTTCAGTGGATCCAAATATCTCTATTTGAATTTAAAAAAATATTTCAAATGTCTGTTAAAGTCTACAACTTAAAATAATTTCTGCTAAATGTCTGCATCGTTCAAAAAGTCTGCCACAAAAATAAAAAGCCTGCAAATTTACTGACATGCCTTTAAATATGGCATCCCTGGAACGAAGTAACACAACAGCCCATCAAAAGGCTTTGCGAGCCTTTTCCATCCAACAACCGGTAAGCATGGACAGGGAGTTTCATCTCTACTATTTGGTTTATTTAGCCAAATGCTCGATTACATCTTCTTCTTCTTTACCATTTCATGCTTATTTCATTCTCAATTAGCTTATAGCTGGCTCACAAGTTACTGTTCTAGTCCACAGTTCTCATTTAAGAGCTTTCGATGACAAGTACCGTTTTTGCATTAGTATGATTGTGTGGCAAGTACAATCATATGCTATGCCCAGGGAGTCGAGAGATTTTCCTTAACGAAAAATTCCTAGACCAGACCGGGAATCGAGCCCAGCCACCTCCAGCGTGGTGTTGCTTTGTATCAGGGTAGACAAAGGAATTTTCACCCATAAAAACACTCGACTGTATCGGGAAGCTGACCCGTTTACTGACTACGCCAATACGCTATGCGTATTGTAAACAGTGACCACCCTGTTTGCTTATTACTGTTCAAAACTTATTGAATTTCAAATCCTTAGGAATTTTTGAGGAATATGAAAGAAATTGAACACATTGAAAAATGTACCGGAGGCTTAAGACTTTAGAAAATTGAAATTTTCAGGATGTTGAAAACGTAAGAAAGTTGAAAACTTAAGGAAGTTGCAAAACTTCAGAAATGTATCAACACCTCAGAAATGTGTTAACATCAGGTTTAAGTCCTCAGGAAGTTGAGATTTTTACGCAATTGAAAACTTCCGGAAATTGAAAACTTCAGAAAGTTGAAAACTTCGTGAGGTTTAAAACTTTAGAAAGTCTTAAATTTTTGGACGTATAAAACTACATGAAGTTGGAAACTTAGAGAAAAGTTTACGTTTTCATAACGCTTAAAGCCTCAGGAACTCAGGAAGTTGCAAACTTCAGAATGTTTCAGAAAATTTCATCAATTTACAAGCTTCAGGACACTGAGAACATTAGGAAGTTATTAACTACAGTAGGTCAACATTTTTAGGAAGTTGAAATATCCAAATGTTGGAAACTTCAGGAAGTTCCGAACTTGAGTTAAAAACTTCAGAAAATAGTAAACTTCAGGAAGATTAGAATTAGTGATTGAAAAATACTTCAGGAAGATGAAAACAATAAGGATTTATTCTTTATTTTTTATTTAGGTGGCGTTAAGCCACGTGGGCTAGTTCGTCATCGAAAACATAAAGAAGATGAAGATTGCCGGAAGTTGATAACTTAAGAAAGTAGACAACATAAAAAAGTTGAAATTTCAGTGAGCTTTATAATTCAGGAAGTTTATGTTCCAAGCAGCAGGCAATCTCAGGAAGTCTAAATCCTCAAAAATTTCAGAATACTTAAATCTTCGAGGAGATATAAAAATTCAGAAAATTTAAAACTCCAGGAAGTAGAAAATTTGAAGATGTTGTAGTTTCAGGAAGCTTAAAACACCAAGAAGCTTAAGACTTCAGTGAGTTGAAAGTTTCAAAATGTCTAAAACTTCGGGAAGATGAAAACTTTAGTAAGTTGAATATCTTAACAAGTTTAAAAATTCAGGAAAAAGCAAAAAGGTGAAAACATCGGAACAGCTTAACAAAATTAAGGTGAAAACAATATTAAAGCTTAGGGACACTAAAAACCTTAGGAAATTAAAACATCAGAGAGATGGAAACATCGTGAAGTTGAATTTAACAGGAAAAAGATGACATCAGGGCGTCTCGAACTTTTGAAAGTAGAAAACTGCTGGAAGTCGAAAACTCCTGGAAGAAGAAAGCCTTAGGCATTTGATAACATCAGAAAGAGCAAATCTCCAGGAAATTGATGTAAATTTCAATAAAAACTTCTGGAAGTTGTGTACCTTAGAAAGATTGAAACTTCAGGAAATTGGTAACTTCAACTAGTTGAAAATATCACAAATTTGAGAGATTCATAAAGTTACAAAATTTAAGGAAGTTGCAAAATTTTCTGAAGCAGTTTACTTTGAGAAGTTGAAAAATCATAAATTTAAAAGCTTCAGGAACTGCACGAAGTGGAAAATTACAGAAAGGTGAACATTTCTGAAAAATGAAATGTTAATTTTATGCCGTTAAAAGCTTCAAGAAGTTGAATATTTAACTTCAAAAGGTTTAAAACTTCAGGAAGTATTAAACATTATTTTGCACAATTGGTTACTTCAAATAGTTTAAAACATCAGTGAATTTGAGCATTTAGAAAGTATAAAATTTCAGGAAGTCGAAAAGATCAGAAAGCTTTAGCAAGAGACAGTTTCGAAATTCAAGACGAAGAAATCTTCGTAAAATTAAAAATTTCATAAATTTAACAGCTTCAGGAACTTCAGAAAGTTAAAAACTTCAGGAAATCGAAAACTTCAGGAAGTTGAAATCGCCAGGAAGAAGAAAATTTTAGGAAGTTGAAGACTTCAGGAAATTGGGAACTTTGAGAAGATGAAAACATCAGGAAGTTGAAATTTTCAAGAAGTGTAAATCCAGGAAGTTGAAAATTTCAGATATATTA